>OX424572.1:105826390-106036390 GCA_949152435.1 Gastracanthus pulcherrimus
ACATAGCTTATGGTAAACTGCCTAAAAATTTATATTATATATAAATATATATATAATAATATATAATAATATAATATATATAATAATATATATATAATATATATATATTATATAAAAAATTATATATATATATAGTTATATATAAGCATATATAAATATATACAAGTTGAAATTCATGAGTCGTGAAATGAAATTCATGAAGATTTTATATATAACTATACACACACACACATATATATATATATATATATATATATATATATATATATATATATATATATATATATATATATATATATATATATATATATATATATATATAGATAAATACATATTGAATTTTAAAGTGTTCTCAATCTATTTTTTTAATACATAACCGATCGGAATAGGAGCCCAGGTCGTTATGGTGACCGATGGCGAGTTTTAGGTAGTGCGCTCCGTAGTTCTTGGTGTGACCACCTGGACGCCTTCTCCGATCAGTACCTAAATCTAGACACAAAAAACTACGGAGCGCGCCACTTTGACCTCGTCATCGGCACCTGCAACCGCCTAAATACCGTCTCCGACCAGTAGTTGTAGCTAGACACCAGAACCTACGGAACGCACTACCTGGACCTCGTCATCAGCCACCATAACCACCAAGACTAAGCGCGTTACGCTCAGTCCCGTCTTTCAACAGTGCCTGAACTTTTACTGTGCAACAATACATTACTTTTTACTACCAACTCTATTTTACTTTTGTAAAGTAAAATTTTTTAAGTCCATTTTTATATAATTGTATATAAGTATATACGACTATATATGAGTTGCCTAACAATATACCTTAAGATAAATACACTTTTGATACTACTTTTACAAGAAGAGCTGTTGGGGTAGTGGTTAAGATACTATAACTGAAAGATATAACTGAAAGATATAATAATAATAATATATTATACTTTATAACTGAAAGATTTTGGGTTCAAATCCCACGCCGGGCAATTTTTTTTTCTTTGTCTTTAATAATCTTTTGTAATAAGAAATACATAAAACACTGCTAATCGTTAATACAAACTATTTTTAATGTTAAATTTGCATAAATTAATTATTATATTATCAATTTATTTAATTTAAAATTTATATACAACTATATATAATTATATACAACCATATACGATTATATATAACGTTATTCTATATAAAATTTAATTATATATGATCATATATGATTATATACAAAATTTTTTTACTCGGGTTTTCAATGAATATTGATGTTTTTTCTAAACTGTCCGTGCGCATGAGGATGCAAGTATAGCATTTGACAAAAATTATGCAATTTATAACACCTGCATCACATACAATTGCAAACTCTAAATTGTTAAGAATACGATTATAAAGCAAAATAAAATTATATTGAATTTGTATTGTTAAAATAACCTGAAACAATACATTTTTAACTCTATTCATGGGCAACACTTTCTTAATATATATATTGACAAATTGGAGTTCGTGGATATGATGAGAATAAGTCAAATAAGATATTCTCAAAGATTCAGATTGATTCATTGTAATTCTATGCGCATAAAACTTGCTAAACATTTAGAAATTATAAATGGAAAAAACAGCACTTTTATAAAAATGAGAAATAATTTTCTGATGATTTAAAATCAATCTTTCTATCGCGGAATATCAATCTAATTTTTTTTTAATTTCTATGTTTCCTAAAGTTAGTCTACATAAGGGGGTATTTGGTTACGTTTGGGTACAGGTTACGTTTCGATTAATTACGGAATGCGGTAGATTGTGCGCAATTAAGGTTGGGATAATAATACGTGTAAGTAATTAGCAAGTTAATAAAAATGACTTCTATGGCTAATATTGCTAATATATAATGATTTTCTGTTATAAAAATGTACAAAATATCAAAAAATGAAATGAAGAAAACAATGTATTTTTTCGTCAAATTTTACTATAGGACGACATTAAGTACATAGAATTTTCAGTTCCAGTAATTTCAATAAACCGCAAATTCGCGTCCAGCCATCCGTCCCCCGTCAATAAACCACCATCCATCTATTAATCCATCCCGAAGACACACAAAATCCTAATCTCCCGCTTCACTCGCAATTCTAATAAGACTTTAAAACTCAGCGAGTCGCTCGTTCATCCGTCTGTCCGCGCGAAGCGAAGCGACAATTTTTACGGCGCGCCCCGGCAAACCTAATTGCCAAAGTTTCTCGCATGCGCGCGCGGCAGGTGCACCTAAGAGGCTCGACGAACTATCGGAAGCGCGATGACGACGAGCAAGAAGAGTCGGGGTAAGGCTCGGAAATCAAATCAACGCCTTTTGGCTGCTGCGAGCTGCGAGTTTCTCATCGATGTGTGTGTGTGGGTATGTGTGTGTGTCGTAGATGGTGCGATACAGTTGCGAGGGTGAACCGGCTGACGAGCGAAGTTTACTGCGCTGGTAATGTTGTTTGTGAAGGCGCGGTTGACCTTCGGTGACTGATGTCGTTATCCGTTTTGTTGGGACTTTTTTCAGGGTTTTACGAGGAAATCGGCGTAATGGGTTGGCATTATGAGATAAAGTTTTGAGTGGAATTGTATGGGAACTGAATGAAATTAATAAGTTTTTTATCATTCAAAATTAGATAAAGGCAGTCTTGTTCAATTAAGTTACATGATTTTATGATGACTACGCACATAAAGAATTATTGAAGACTTACAAAGTAAACAAAACCTAGACGGAAATAAAGAATGAATTTTTTTTGATTTTCAGAATAAAGTGTAAAATTCATTTTTCAAGTCTTCGACATATTTACATTTGAATGTTTGTATAAATGTGCTATATAAGATGGTGGGAAGTTAAATTATACTACGTACGCACGCACGCACGCGAGCACATATTATCGCACACACACATACACACACGTACCCACACACACATACCTACACACACACACACGTGCGCGCACATATCCACACACATACACAAATTCATGCGGACGTTTTCTAAAAATAGTGTATTTTGATTCCAAATGGCCCAAAACATATTTCTAACATGTTTTTAAGAAAATATTTTTTTTACTATTACAAAGCTTCCTTTAGGAGGAAGAAAAAAATAAAGTCTTATAAAATAAAAATAAATGTTTCATTTTCAAATGGTCAATTTTCCTAGCTATATTTTAAATATATGATTTAATCGTTCTATATTGTATCGTTTCCAATCATAAGATCATATAGGAAAGCAAACTGTTTAAACACATGAAATTAGATGCAAACTCAAATCTTGATAATTTCTACTTACATCGTAATTCTGTAATAATATACATCTTTTTATTAAAATAATTGGAAAATAATTAAAAATTGAGAAATAAAGTAATAAATAAATAAAAAATGCGTTATAAATTAAGTGCACTCAATGAAATACGTACATAAACCCATTAAAGAACCCGGTACCTAAACCGAAAACGCCAAACTTCGATCAAAGGAGCTTCTGAACTTATCGCTCTGCTCGTAAAACCTCCCAAACACGAATATCCTTAAATCCGCCTCGGCTCACATTACACGCGAGCCACCCACACCGACACGCCAACAAAGACCCCCGCGGCGTAACGAGTATACGCGAGAGCTCCGCTCGCGAGGGCTGAACTTGAAAAGCCGTCAGGCCGCGACAGCGATTATTGAAATCGTGGCGTTGTGCCAAGTTCGAGGACGTGTCTCGCTGCTGACTCGTCTCTTCGTCGTCGTTCTAAAACTTGCACCTGCGCGACAGCGATAACCGAATCCGAGGAGAGGGCGGATGCATACGTGCGCCGAAAAGCTGCGCCATCAAAAATTGATATCGGGTAGTGATCTCTTATCGCGAGGCTGCGTTTATGCTCAAAGGGGCGTATAGTGAGATATCTGCCGGTTGATGTTCAATGTTGATCGTCTTGGTAAGATAAGCATTTTGATTGTGCGACGGAAGGAGTGTAGATTTTACGGTGGTAATGAGAGGCTCTGGTGAGTAATGTCATTTTAAAATTAATGGAAGTGTAGAAACTTTATCTTATGAAATTTATTGGAGTGAGAGGAAAACTATTTACATTTATAAATGCAGCTTGCCTCGGATTGATAATCATTAAATCATTAAACGATAAAACCGACAATATGAGCATTATGAATGGCAGTAGAATAACAAAAATATAGGTTCTTATGCAGTTGACTGTAAGTTTTTACGGACAAGTACGATTTTTGCTATAGAGAATTACCCACTAGATGTACACTACAACAAAGCCATATATAATGTAGTTGATTAAGTGATTTTTAAGATTTAGGCCCGCCTTTTGCCTCCTCATCCATTAACGATCCTACTCTTCTTTCTCTACATTTATTTTTCACAATTTATTATTTATTTATTTACTTCTTTACTCCTTTACTCCTTTACTAATACTTGTTAAACGAAGAAATAAATTAATCATCATATCATTTTTTGTTTTATACACTATATCTAGTCTAAGATCCTCCTTAAATGGACATATTTTCCTTATTATGAATTAAGGATTTGCTTAAATATTTATACAATCGTCGAAAACTATCTAAATGTGATTTATAATGAAGAAATTCAACCTTCTTTTCACTTACAATAGTCCTCTTTATTTCTTTCTCATGCTTCACTTCTGTATTATTATTGTCATTAAATTAACAATTTGTTACAAGATATTCTATATATAAAATACTTTTACACTAAATCAATGATATTGTTTCTAACATACTAAAAAACTTAAAAAACGGAAATTGAAAAATAAAAAAACTTTTAAAAAATAAAAACGCATTCCACAATCAATAAAAATGGTTTTTATTTCCACAACGTAAAGGAAAAAAAATAAAATCAGCCCTGAGAAATTAATTTATTAATTTACCTACATTAATTTATTAAACTATATAACTGCATTAGAGCGTTTATTACAAATATGTTATCTAATGTCTTATAGAGTCACGCATAAACTATCTAAAGTTGCTGTCACTATTTTCCAATTTCAAAGCGATACTGATTGTTACCGATAAAATTCATTAGTAATAAGAAAATGTAACTGTATAATAAGTTGCTTTGCAAAAGGTCTCTAATATGTTCTGTATAGTTCAAACGCGATAATGCGGCGGTCGTCGGCGCGAAGAGCGGCTCATTTCTAGCTCAAAAAAGAATGACGCAGAGGCCAGAAGTACTTTAGCCCTTGTGTAGAACAGCAGTTTCAACGCGCGTTGTAACAAGTCGACCAATGTATATAATAATAACTACTTTAAATACAAATTGCGTATCAATTATTTTAACAAAATCCTTGGGATAATTACGTTTTGAACACTGATCTACTACGTGTTTCCTTACATCGGTTTTATCCCTTTAATTAATACAATCTACCCATACAATAATTTAACACTAAAATATAGCAGCAATGCAAAATTAAAAGATCATTAATTAACAACAAAACGTTTTAAAAGAACTAAACTTCTCAAACGAAAGAAAGTTACCAAAAAAGCAAAGATCCAACAAAATTTAATCTCATCATAAACGCTTTAAACGCGTTTATGAGCAGCGGTGATGAGGTTCCATCAAGCGTCGCAGCTACAATCCCTGCGGCTCTGCGAGCTCGTGACCTTTTACAAGACGTAGTCGGCATCCCCAAGCAGCTCCTCGCCAGAACCCCAGCCACCTTGTATATACACATATACACAGACATATACACACAAGCACGCGTCCGTAGAGAGACAGGCGCGCATAACCTGGGCGCGAGGCGGAATATCGCGGAGACGCGCGAGCGTCCCGAAATTGATTCCCTCGCGACTCGCCGCCTGTACACCCCACGTATTCGTATCTATATCTTAACGTGCGCAGGCTGGCTGGTTGGCTGGCAGACGCGTGCAGCCGTGCCAACGCGTTTACATATGTAAAGACGTGCGATGTCCCTTTGTCCGTTCGTCTACGTCGCTTCCGGCGTGATGCGCCGTGTATCTGGCTATTCGTCTGTCTCTACGCGTGTGTATGTCTCTTTGTTGTCTGTCGGGTTTTGGCTTGTATATATTATGGACGTCGGAGGGCCGGTGGAGATATGTGGAATTTAGAAGGAGAGAGATGAAGCGTGCGTGTGTATATACGTTATGTGGAATTTTTATTTTATCCAGATGATGTGTCGGACCTGCTTTACCCACCGATCCGTGTATCAAAGATTTTCGTATTTCCTAAAACAATACGAATCAGAATTAAATATACTTTTTAAGATCGCTTTATTTATGGGAAATATATCCTGGAACACTTAAATTATTATGAAAATTAAAGTTTTTAAAAATTACGAGTTTATGCTACACTGCATATAAATAAATACTGGGCAACAAGAAATAATTTTTTCCAATAGTAGCAATGCACAAATTTACTTTAATAATGTGGATATATTTTAAGTCAAAGAAGGGTTTATTGTTTTTAAAAATTAATTACTTGAACTTTGTTGCATTATACTATTAACAAAAATCATGTCTGTACACAGGTCTAGTAAATTTTTTCAATATAATTTTTGATTTTGATAACAACTCAAGTGTTCCGTCATACATTTTCCTCAAATAAAACTACCCAAAAAATGGATTTTGATTTTAATACGTATTTTTTTGGACACTTGAAAGTTTGTGGGAAATATACCGGCGGATAAAGTAGGTCCGATGCATCACCTTAAGGGAGTAGACAAGTTAATTAATTTTCTTACAATATTTTTAAAACTTTGCTCATATATTAATGTAATAAATGTATCACTATATTTATCCATATAGTGATACAACTCCATTCAAAAGTTTATATTATGATTCAAATTCAACGTTTTTATAAAATTTTTACATTATTTATGTATACTTTATGCTACAATAAAGTATAATTTATAGTTCAAGCACTTTATAACAGGAGAATTAGTTAATAGGCCGAATGATATAGTAATAATGTAGGCAGCGCGCATCGCTTTGGCGCGCTGCTCGACCATTAGCTTACTTGCTAACTGCGAGTATCTCGCTTCAGCCGTGTGTATCTTTCGAACGACGGCAACGTATAGCCGGCTAGCATGGTTACAGGGTCGTATCCCGCGAAACCGGGGGATAAGGATGAGGATCGTGCGATAGGCAGCAAGTATAAATAAATGAATGGGAGAAACTCAATTCTTAACAAAACACATGTATATTACACTTTAAGTTCCGTACAAGCGGGGAATGCGCGTGAGCCCCCGAGCACGCTTATGCGGCGCGCGGAGTTATAAAATCGCGCGCACAAAGAGCTACGGAGGAAGGGACTTCGTGCCACGGCTTCCCTGAGCCTCGTTTTCTACGCCGCGAGTACAAGGTAAAAACTTACTTTTATAAGCGCTATATCCTACGGGATCGCCGATGAAGAGCTCGCTGCTGCTCTCCCCGTCTCTCTCTCTCTCTCTCTCTCTCTCTCTCTCTCTCTCTCTAGATAAATAGATAGATAGATAGATAGATTTCGTTTCTTGATGAATAAAAAGTATATCTATCTATCTATTTATCTCTCTCTCTCTCTCTCTCGCTATTATCTTAGCTTCTTCGGGAGCGTCTATATCGCGCGGCAGCCGTAACGATTCTGTCGATTCTCGCATCCGGCCCATGTGCTCGGTGCGGTGCGCTCTGTCTCGCTTCCTCCGCGCTGCTCTCTTTCACGCCCCGACCTCCCGCGGCGCGAATTACTTGCGCGTTTGAATTTACGAGTTGCACATAAGGTGCACTCGTTACAACTTATAACCCTAATATATAGTGATTTAGAATAAAATGAACTATTTACTACGATTATAACACGACCAAATTATTTTCATTTTTCTTTCTATTTTGTTAAAACTTATTAGTGTCAATCAGTATATATCTTACACTAGTATACCTCATGTACATACAGAATGATTTAATCAACATTTGTAGTGTTTACAAACCCGATTATTGTCAATTGAAAAAAAATCATTAAAAATGTAGAAATCTTTCAATCTAATTTTAATGATCTAGGTCTTATTTTGTTCTTTAAATGTTTTTTGACAGTTCGACCGAAAGAAAATTTCAAAATAATTTATAGGTACTATGGGAAAACTGATTGTTTAACTAGATTACGTGTTTAGTTACAAAGAATAAGGTTTTCTGTAGCACTCATGAATTATTTTTAAATTTTCTTTCGGTCGAACTGTCAAACAACATTCAAAGAATAAAATAAGAAAAAAGTTTCTGCATTTTTAATGATTCTTTTTTCAATTGACAATAAACGTGTTTGCAACATCACAATTGTTAATTACAAATTTTTGTATGTACATAAGGTATACTATCATAAGATATATAATGTTTGGCACTAGCAAGTTTCAAGAAAATAGAAAAAAATGATGGATTAAATTGTCTTTTTGCAACCCCTGAATCTTCGTAAGGTGGTACATACACCTTAAATTTGAAATAATAATTATTATTTTTAGTTCTTGATAAAAAAACTTTTAATGTAAATTTATACTGATGTGAAAAACTAACCCTTTGCTACGCATATAATGTACCATTTCACCAAAAAAAAGCCCAAATATCGATGACAGACACAAAAGACAAGCGTCTTAACTTTTCATGAAAAATTCACTGATATAGTCCAGTGGTCGTAAAGTATAGCATCTCCCTGTAGATGGATGTCATTTTTTCAAGTTTCTTTCACTTTGTTTTGACACTGGCTACTATCACTACCAAAATCTTGAAAAAATTCAGATTCTAAGGCACTTTTCTAGTTCTATATACAACTTTAATGCGTATAAATAATAAAAATTTAATGATGTTCTGCGTTTAAATGAATGACTATAGTAATTGTATGTTTTCAATCTTCGTGATTTTGGTAGCGACGGTAGCCAGTGTCAAAAAAAAGTAATAAAAACTTGAAAAATTGACATCCGCTTACAGGAAGATGCTATACTTTACGATCACTGGACTGTATCAGTAAATTTTTCATGACAAGTTAGACGCTGGACTTGTAGGCCTATTATCAATATTTGGGCCTGCTTCTCTGGTGAAGTGGTACATTTTATGCGTAGGAGTAGGATACATTTTTTACTTGAGTATAAATTTTCATCATTATTTTTTTTATCATGCACTACAAATAATAATTATTATTTCAGATTTAAGGTGTATGTAAATGTTTATGTTATTATGTTTTTCCTCTTAAGGGAAAAAATGATATATACTATCGAATATAAGTTTTTGTATTGATTTATTGATTCGATATGTTATATTGTTCCTAGTACAATACAAGCAAACTTCATAAATTATTCTATTACAAATAAAAGACTTAAATGTATAGATATTAAATAAAATAATAAACGCCATCATTTGTATTAACAGTACTATGATGGTTTAAGTCGATTCTAACTTATCCTTCAAATCTTTTTCAATGTTCCCTATTTATGCAATAAAATATTATTTTAATTACAGTTTATCTTGTGATATTCTATAAATGAAGATTTGACAGTAAAAATTGTTAGTATTAATTTTATCCATAAAATCATAAGTTTAAAAAACAGATTATTCTATATGAATTTACATTGTACATATTTATTTTTTTAATAAATTAAAGTATCCATCGGATAAAAAGTGTAAAATAGTAGAACTAAAACCAAAGTCTTTCTCATAATGTTTTTATAGTTTTAAAATATATACAGTATAACATTGTATAAAACTTTATTTAAATTTTTCTTTGTAAAAACGTATTTTTTTATATTTTTTCTCCGAAAGTAATGAATTTTATGACCTGATAAATTTTAGGAATATATTTCTAGAAAATACTTGCGTTTATTTAAAGTAACATTGTTTGCACTCATTTATTTGGATAATATATTCTTACGTAATGAATCCTAAAGAAGTTATACTATTCAAAATTATGATACTAATACATTCGTCTTCTACTTATGACAAATATGCTCCATAAGACAAGAATATATATTTTGTTGTTTATCTTCCAAACAAGAGTAAAGAAACATATTGAAGATTTCTCCACAATCGTAGCAAGAACAAATGTGGACCATTCAAGCATCATCCCACGCTCTTTCTCTCATCTCTTCCACCCGTGATCACAAGTCTCGAAAACGAGAGCGAAACAAAACGAATGAACGAACGAAAATTCCAATCTTGGCAAGCTATGTGAACGGTCCGGCCAGAAAAGTCGGGTTTATGTAACGCAATTTCGCTTTGCTCGATCGATACGTCACCTGTGGGTGGGAAGGAAAAGCGTAAAAGGAGAACAGGAAATATGAAAGAGAGTGACATAAGCACTGCGACCACATGGCGATATCCATAAGTTATAACCGGTTGGGAGTGAGCGACAACTCGAAAGATTAAAAAATGTTTGCATTTATATGAATTTTGACTTCGATATTGAGAAATTGTGTACAAATAATCCAAAATAATATTTTTTTTATGTATCTCATACTGGTGTATCAGTGGTAATATTTACTGATTATGAGAGTTCACATCCTCGCGGTCACACATCTTTATAAGACTAAAAGAAAATTTTCGTCAAAATATAATACTTTGTGATAATGTAAAAATTTAATTAAGCTTATTATCTCATTAAGAGGGTGGTATACCTTTAGGATTTTATGGATTATTTGCATTTATAAAAGAAAAATGTGAATAATTAGAGTATTGAAAAGAAAATTTGCTAAAAGTACAATATAATTCTGACCAATTTCACCCCTGGTGGATCTTCAACATCTTTCAGGATCTGAGATATATGGTTTTGAAGATTTGTTGCTTGCACGTAACCTGCAGAATGTACACCTGGATGAATTTCGGTCTACTAGAACTTAAGGGGGGATCCTGCTTTTAAAAGTCTCAAAAAATCGATTTTTTTATTGCTTAAATCTATTCCTAATATATCTAAGAATATGTGTCTAAAGTTATAGAGTCTGATTCGCAGTATTTTCAAAGATACAGGACTAAACGCGGTGGGGTGTCGAGCAGATATACTAGCGCTCGGGCAGGTGGAGCGCGAGCTCCACCCCTCAGTCTAATAACTCCGAACTGTGTACCTGAAAAGGTTCAACGGTCCTTCGAAACAATATTTTGAATTCGAAGAAGTGCTATGGAAAACTATAGTACGGATTATAACGGTATATAATATATACATATCCCTCTCTGTGTACGTGCTTCTATGGAGCTGCTTCTAGCGTCAACGTTTAGTTTTGCTCCAAGTCTTGTCGAGTGCATATCTCTACAATATCATGTCAAGTTATCCCAAAGGTGATAAATCGAGCAGTGATCGTTCTGCAAAGCCACGAAAATGCAGATTCCACGGGAAACGATTCACAAGTGGACCAGACAATGCAGAGTGCAACACTAGCAGTAGTGAGAAGAAATTGTTTACCACAAGTACGGAAAATATAATTGTACATCCAGCTCACTGTTACCGAATAATTGAATTTCTGACAGTGTTTCTTGAAATTTCTGACATAGCAATCTGCAGATCTTGTAAACAAAACATAACATTTGCAAAAAGCGGGCATCGAGGCTTGGGTTTCAAAATTATATTATCATGTATGTGCGGTCGACGAGAAATCAATTCAGGGCCGTTAATAAACACCGGTTACGAAATAAATAGACGAATTGTGTTTGTTATGAGGCTTCTTGGTGTTGGACGAGAAGGCATCAATCTGTTTTGTGGACTTATGGATCTATGTCAAAGTTTGGCGAAATCAACGTATGATAAAATAGTGCAGCATTTATACTCAGCGTCAAAATCAATTTTTGAAAGTGTCTGTGAAAAAGCTGTCAAAGAAGAGCAAGGAAAAAATGTAGAAAATGAGAGAACTGCAAATCATTTGAAAGTTTCCAAGTAACAACTCTGATTGCACATTACTCTGGCAAAGTAGTCGACCTTATCGTTAAAAGTGCGTACTGTCATTCATGTGCCCTAAAAACACATTAGACAATGACGAATTTGAGGAATACTATAAAGATCATAAAGAATCATGCTCCTCAAACCACGACAGTTCAGCAGAAGATGGAGGCGGATTCAATCTTGGAAATGTTTTTAGATCTGTTGACAAATTTGGAGTAAAGTATACGAATTATATCGGCGACGGCGATTCGAAAACTTTTGCTGGTATTCTCAAAATGAATCCATACGGTCACGATTGCCCTGTTACTAAAAATGAGTGCGTGGGGCATGTACAAAAGCGTATGGGTACTCGACTCCGAAATAAAAGGAAGCAAGAAGAGCTTGGAGGTAAGAAGCGGTTGACGGAGAGCATCATTAAAAAGTTAACTAATATTAATATTAATGAAATATTAATTCTGACTAAGATATGAAAAAAGCTGTAATGGCAAAGCTGGATCATTATTGTTCGAGTGATAAATCTCCTCGCCACGAGAATTGTCCGGCAGGCGCTGAAAGCTGGTGTGAATGGCGCAAAGCTGTAGCCACGAATTCTCTTTCGTCTTTCAGCATCCTGCTCGATTGACTGACGAAAATGTGGAGGAACATATTCGTCCAATCTACGAAGAGCTCTCAAACGACGAACTTTTGAGGCGATGCTTAGGGGGGCACACGCAAAATTAAAACGAATCTTTCATATCTACTGTATGGCGCATGAGCCCAAAACATCTGAATTCTGGTAAAAAAATCGTTGAAATTGCTGCGTACATGGCTGCAGGAATGTTCAATGAAGGATTTTCTGCAATTCTAAGTACCATGCAGTTGCTCGATTTAAAAATCGGCCAGCAATGTAAGATGTTTGCGAATAACGTCGACACACAACGGATCGAGAGGGAATACCGGCGTGCGTATTTTTCCAGCAACGAAGCTCGCACGGCCTGTCGACTCGAGCAACTGCATCAAAATGAGTTTTATGAGGAAGCTGAAGGTTTACTTTATAGAGCAGGAATAGCTGATCAGCGTATTATTACTGTAAGTAATCGAAAATTAACATTTTTTCTGATCGTAAACTTTGAAGCGCTTTTTCTCGAAATTCCGTTTTTACGATTTTTCTAAACTGGCGGGCGTGATTGCAAGAAAACTAGACGACCAATCAAAACGAACCAAGGCTTGTTAGCTTCAGTTTTATATTCTCTTCTATTTGAACTGAAAAGATTCACGAAAAAAAAATTTCTAAACAACTTTTTTAGCCAGTTGAAATGATTTTTTTGTTGCAAAAAACACATTTTTTTCAAACGTGAGAAAAATTTTAAATTTTACAATTTTTTTGGGTTTTTCTTAGTTTACCTCGAAGAAAAACATATGAAAATCTAAATTTTCTTTGGTTTTTTGTTTCAGACGAAAATTACGAGTTCCATCTTTCTCGACGATTGGAGACTTCAATTGCAAGGTGCTACACAAATGTGCATAAAAATCAGCTGCGTTTAAATATTTTTCTCTCAAAAAATTTTTTTTATAATGTTCAAATATACATTAAAATATTCTAAAAAGTTCGCTAGACTTGCTTATTTTTTTCTGTCCTAAAAAAATCCCCCCAAAAACACTTTTTAGGCCTTTTAAAGCAGGATCCCCACTTGAATTATTTTTTAATCTCATTTCAAATTGAAGCTATTTACAGAAATATTTTATAAATTTATGTATTCATTTTCAGACCTAGAAGTGACTTTCGAGTAATAAATAAATTAAAATTCATGATTTTTCACACTTATACTATAATATTCACATGAAAAGTTAATTTAAAATAATCTAAATAACGTAACTTTAACATGGCACCCAAAACAAACACATTAAGCCCTAGTTTATTAAAATTCATCCACTGGTTGATTCTGTAGGTTACCTGCGAGTACTGAAAATACTGTAACAAGAAACTAAGTATAAAATTGACACCAATTAAAATGTATTTATTTACACAACCTTCTATTGATGTATGTTTCCATTTTCTTCACCAAAATCTATTTTTCCACAAGTTAAACATGAAATTAAGAAAAAATATTATATTAATAAATTGTTTAAAGTATGCATACGCAATTGTGTTCATATCCACTTAAGTATGCGCAGTAATTACTGTGTGCATGCAGGTGTGTGTAATAGCGACTTCATTCACACAAACTTGCGCAATAGTATCACCCTGCATTTAGGCATGCGCGGTAGTGATTTCATACACATCGGCATGTGCAACAGTGAGTACGTGCACTCACGCGTACGCAGTAGTGACTTCCTACACGCAGGCATGCAACAGTAGTGACTACATGTTCACCGACATGCACTGTAGTTTCAATGACTAAGAAACATGCGAAGTCACTACTTACATACCTAACATACATACACACACACATGCATACATACGTACAGATAGACATTTTTTAAAAACATATTTTTCTAACTCAGGAACTTCAAAAACATCGAGATTTATAAAATCTTTCATCCGAAAATTTTCAATTATAACAAAGGTTTCTCTTTGAGAAAGTAATTATATATAAGTAAAGGTTCACAAGTAAATTTTAATATATTCACAAAGTATTATGTTTTGCCTACAAATTTGTTTAACATCTAGCTTGAGATGAAATAATCAGTCTTGACTCATAAATTGTTGCTATTTCGTGAATTTTCATATATTTTTAATAAAAATCGCTGTTAGCAAATATCATTTTCAGGAGTTAAACGTGGCGATCCTTTTTAAAAGTACAATATAATTTTAAACAATTGCATACCTCTATCTTACAAAAATCTTATAAGAAAACTTCTACAATACTACACCTGCGACTATTAAGTAGAGTAAATCAAGTATAGTCAGACAAGAAAAACTCTCTAAATACAGGAACTTTTCCTCGCCCAATCGATCAGAATGAACATTCAAAGAAACCCACAGTACTAAAAATATAATTCCCAATCTACTCTATACACAAAATATTTATTGGAACGATCGAGACCACACGGTATATAGATGTGCGCTCATGACGATCGAGCGGCTGTCAGCCGCCAGATGCAAGTATGCGACTCGCTAAGTTCTCTGTTTAGCGGAATGACAAAAACGCGCGGACACGAGACTCAAGGAGCGAGTATATCAGAGTAAGAGCGCAGGCAAAATACGGGATGGAGAAGGGGTAGGTGCTAAGATGATAGGGAAGAAAGTTGAGAAAGTGCATTGACGATTATTCGTTGTTTCTGAATATTCTTGCTAGAATTTCCGTTAGTTGGCATAGTTATGGCAAATTCACAGAATTTCCATTTTGTGAGTATAAGTTATGGGATGAGATAGTTTGGAAAAACATCGTATACATATATTTTTAGTAAATTAAGTGCAGGATTCTAAGTATAAAATATTAGTTTTAAGCTAATATTATTAATTTTAACATAAATACCGCAAATTATTACAATATTATGATTAAAAATAGCTTAAAAGAGCTTACATCAAAGATTATACTTGAACTTACCAAAATGATTAATATATCAGAAATATGCTCTAAAGATTTCTTTTGTCATAATAAATATAAATTTGGATCGCTACTATATTCAGAAGTATTTTGTTCTAATCAGTATTTCAATACTTTAGTATATAAAAAAACAAGACTTAAAAATATTAATAAAAATGAGCAACATTGTTATTAAAAAATAATTTAACAAGAATTGTATTTCAAAAGAAATTCTACATTTCAGTTTGTTATATCATAACAAATCTTCGATGCAAGTTTCAACTAGATTGGTAATTTGTCTACGTGCAAGGATCATTTTATATAATTTCAGATAATTCATATCTAAGCTCTGAATTTTGATAACACCATTTATTCAAGAGTAAGTACTTATGAGATTCAAAAACACTTTCAATGTACACAATCTTATTTGTATTATTCATATAATAGAAAGGTTAAATCATTAAGAATCAATCAAAGAAACAATCACTAAAGAGCCACGTTAAAAAAGTACGAAGGACGCGATGTAAGAAAAATTGACTATCTAGTGAACTCGCCACAAAATATTTGCAGACACTTTCCTTTTCTTCTTCAATTATCGACGATCCACTCGTAAATGCAGGCTGCACATGCGTAGCAAGAGAAAGGGCACACAAGGTTCTTCTTTGTGAAGGTTAACAAAAACAAAGCCGGAAATGACACCGCGTGTAGAACAAACGGCTGATGCTCTCCAGTTCATTTACTTGCCGAGAGATAGATGCGACTTCTGCTCACAGTCGTATAAGTCCCTCGCATCGGAAAAATTAAAGAAAATATGACAGATAGAGGTGACGCAGGATATTAAGGAAGAGTTAATTGGAAAATTTTATGAGCTCGGATGAATTAAGGTTATAGCTCAGGATGAGAGATACTCGGTGATAACTGCATTTTATTATTTCATGCGGAATGTATAGAGGTAGGAGTCTATTCATCACGCGACAGGGTAAAATTAATCGGGTAAGGGTGAAATCTGTATGAATACATTTTTCTTGATTTTTGAGAGGCTTTGCTGGATTAATCAAAATAACGCAACAAATTATCGCTCAACGTTAAATTTAAGCTTTTAAATATTTAATTATTGTTATTTAGGATTATAAGCTCTTTTACGACGAGAGACTTTTAATGATATTCGGTGCTCGAAAATATATTATAAAGAATTTCTGAAGTCGTTGAATACAAATCTGAGCTCGGTATTCAAAAACTAAAAACGGAGGATTTAATATGGCACATTAATCAAAAGAAAATATGAGATTAAGATAAAGATCATTATTAAAGGAATGCGTCATTTTTAATTTTGGAGTTCTGCGCTAGCTTATATTGTCAGCATTCTTAAACATGTCCAACTAGTATATTCTACGAATTGAATTTTGGAATTTTTAGAGTAAATTTGAATTCTTGGGATCTACAAATCTCTGTAAAATAAGTTTTATAAAAAATTGCTCATATAATTTAAAAACAGGGCTGATTTATTTAGTGATAACCTCTCCTGAAAGTATTAAAGATGATAATATTAGATAATATAATCAATTCCATGATATGAAATAGTTTAATATACACTAAATCAGAATTACAGTATTTACAAGAATAATCTTACAAATCGAAAACGAGTTATTACTGAAAATTCAGTAATTAATCATAATTCTTAATAAAACTGTTGTTTCTCCCAACTGCTATTCATTCATTAAGCTCCACAGATTTCTTCTAATTATTCACCAGTCATACTTCTTGAAAAAAATGACACTCATTCCTCTTTCTCAACGATCCTTCAGCCTCCACAGTAGTCGCAATAATTTTCACTTCTCAAGCCTCTATACTACACAAAGGCAGCGAACTTTGCAGCCATGAATGGAAAAGCGGTGTAAATAATTTATCGATTCCCTGCAATTGCGTGCAGCGGCTAGCTACAATTACGGAGCTCATAACGAGGATAAAAAGGTACGTACTAGACTCTGCCGCGCGCAAGAAAAAAGAAGTAGAAGAAGTAGCAGTCGAAAGCACCACGATTCGCACGGCCATTCGGATGCGATGAGCGTGAACGTTAAAACCGAAACGTTGCCGAAGGGTGAAGACAGGACACGGCGAAAGACTGTGGAGAGAAAGAAGAAGAAAAAAAGAACCGGCAAAACCGCCGCTACGGCGATGTCGAGTGACAAGAGAGGAATGGGGGCGAATAAAAGCGAGAGAAAGCACAAAAACGGCGAGTCATTAAAATGATTTTATTACGCACTTTATTTGCCTAGAGAGATGGGTTGCAGGGCTGTCTTCTTTTTTTCGCCTTGTAGATAGTCCTAGCAGGCACTCGACACTTGCCGCACTTCGTTTATCTCGTGAGTATTGCGAGCGTTTTCTCTCCCTTCGGACGTGGAAAGGAAAATAAGAGTGAGAAGAGTTCGGGCGACCGAATAAATGGAGTCACGGGAGAAAGAAAACGCGCGGGCGCGCTCGTAACGAATAAATGGGTATTCTTGCAGCGAAGAGGCGACGAAGACGAGAGGTAAATATCGCGAATGCACGTCATTAAAAGTCCGGATGTATAGTTGTAATGTAGCGCAGTGTCTCTCTTCATTTATTAACTCATAAATAAGAGATGGAGAGGCATCAGGGCAAGTCTTTTCACCTAAATTGGTGCAAATTTTACTGTAATACGAGAAGAATACCATTGTCTCTGGAACTTTTTTTACTTACAGTTAGTGGTTTGAATAACAATAAGAAAAACCTTCAGTTACTACAAAATAAAATAAATTTGCAAGATCTTAAAATTGAAATTATATGAAATCAAGTAACTTAATTGCAAATTGTATGATAAGTATACCTAACTTAAGAGGTAACACCACTGTAGAAATTAAAAAAAAATGATTCTTTAAATGATTTCCTAATTTTTGTAAGTTTGAAACTGATTTTGAAACTTTAAGTTGATTTTTCTAAAAACGAGTTTTTCTCAACGGGCACGCAGTATAACTTTAACAGTTTTCATCCGATCCATTTGAAATTTTAACCATATCTTATTTATTGTATTTCGAAGTGAATCACGTAGGGGATTTTTAATAAATTGATTTAAACAATTTTTATAAACAAAAATGTGCCATTTTTTTCATGAAAATTTTTACTATTATTATTTAAGGATAATATAAGAAAACAAGGAGCCAGGCTTGTCTGGGAATTGAAAAGTTCAGAACCGGCTCGATCCAGCTATGTATAAGATCTTTGTTTATTGATCAGATACTTAACAAGTCTCTTTGAGAAATTTTAGGACCTAAAGAATAGTATACTAAAGTTGTTAGTAACAGTAAACAGTTATTATAAAAATTTAAATTGAATGCAGAAGTTAGAAATACGTATTCCCTACTTAGGAACTCTTTTCTTTTATCCTGTTTTAATCGCTCTAAACAGATTCTACTATTGATTTATTTCAATTGCACTATTATATATATAGATATAAATATATATATATATTTTTTTTAATTGCACTATTATATATATATATATATATATATATATATATATATATATATATATATATATATATATATATATATATAATAGTTCAATTAAAAAAAAATATATATATATATATATATATATATATATATATATATATATATATATATATATATATATAATAGTTCAATTAAAAAAAAAATATATAATTATATATGCATATATATATATATATATATATATATATATATATATATATATATATATATATATATATATATATATATATATATTTATTTATTCTCCTCTACCAACCCGTATAGGCACCGAGTGCCTTTTTACAGGACATTCTCACTACCTATGTGTGGGAGTATTTGATCATATCCCCAACCTTTTATACCCCACTGAATTTCCGCATTCACCCAGGGCCATCCCCTGTCCCCATAATAGAAAATATCAGGTAAACAATCAAGGCTTTAAATAAATCATATATTTTTGAAGCAGCTTAACTCATATTTTTAATTTTTCGTTCCAGATTAACAATTTATAAGCTGTATGCTATATAAAACCTAGCATTATATACAATTTATCTAACATAAATAACTATGTAAGGAAGCCAGAACACAATATATCAGTTATATTTAACTTAAATTTAAAAGTAATAAAATAAATAAAATTTTAAATTAATATAATTAATCCTCCAAAAATAGTTTTTATTAGTTTTATATAAAAATGATTTTACAGTTCTATAGCTTTTTTCAGGAAATAATTTATTTCGTTTTCTAGTCTTTAAATTCTGCTTAATATTCTTGACTACAAAGTCTATGCGACGTTTAATTCATAAAATTTACTCTTGTCACACAAGCGCGATTTCCGCGTATCTCTTACCTATAAAGCGGGCCAGAAAAGGATTTTATTCCCGGCTCAACCGTAATGGCCACTTTATTGACCTGAAAAGCGAGACAAAAGTAGCATATGATTTCCGCAAATCTCCTTTTTCCTGCAAATACATTTTTTTTATTTTTCGAATTTGCTTTTTCTCTTAATATCTTCAATTTTAAGCTATTTATTTCTGTTTCCGTGGTTCCAACTCTTAAAATCAATAAAGTTGCCCCAGTTAAGTCGAAAATAAAGTTCTATATGCAACACGGGAATAAAGCCGACTATGCCCTTGTTGCATAATTTACAATTTTTTACCGAAAATGCCAAATAAAATGGGAAAAAAAAGTATTTTTTTGCCCGATTCCGACATTGTTGCCCGCTTATAGACTTTTTTGACCTCATGTGTTTGTATTACTTGTCTTTGACTCGTACTGCAAACTCACACTCGGTCAAAAAAGACCCACTTTTACACAATATACTATTAGCCCTTGGTACACAATATACTATTTTAAAAGTTTATCGATACTAAACTTTCAAATAAATATTTCTAAAATAGTTTAAGTCCACCACTATAATATACTTTTATAATACCTTTTAAGCTCATCGAACTATAGATAGAGAAACATATTGCAGCGGTGTCATTCAATAAAACAAAGTAAGCTATTTTCAATTTTTTCAAAAAATAAAACTTTTTATTACTTATGGGGGTAAATCATGAAAAAACGGAATTTTTTGTTATAAATTATTTTTGATTTAAATGCTATAAATAAGTTAGAAATAAAAATGTAGTTTTTGATTATTCTTAGCTTTGTAACGGAATAATATTTTTATATGAAACAAAGGTCAAATTAAAGCTCTTTAGTCAACCTTTTTATCTTCTTACATCATTTCTCTAGCAAAATAACTTGCATACTTATGGTACGAAGTATAGGTACTACTCTTTTCTGAAATAACGCGCATTTTGAACACAAACGGTGATATATTGTCCCTAAGGGCCTATGAGATGAAACTACGGGTGCTAGGCTTAATTTTTAGGTACCAGAAGAAACCTCCCAAAGTTTCATCAAAATCCGTGACCCGGAGGTGTGACACTCTCTTTATAAGCCTATTTTTGACTAGGCAAAATTCAAATCTAAGATAATGTGTCCCCAGCAGTCCAACCACCATTTCCACCGTTCGATCGTCATTATGAGCAATTTTAACTGGATTGCGTGAGAGGTCATACGACAAGCTTTTCCCGGATATATATACGAAGCAAGCGATGTGATATAATACAGCTAGCGACGCACCTTTTATGGAGCCGCCCTGCGGTCACTCTTAAAGCGCGACTTCGCTCGGGATAAATCGAAAGAAAGAGAGAGAGAGGGGGTACTGATGCAGTGGCGCTAATGCAACGACAATTTTATTGACTCGTAAATGCTCTTGGGGAGCGACGAAGCTCGATGCTACTTCTCGCCGCATGACTATTCTCTCCCCCTCCTCTCTCTCGCTCTCTCTCTCTCTCTGTCTCTCTCTCTCTTCTCTCTCTCACTCTCTCTCCCTCTCTCTCTTGCCTTTATCCTGCTGAGTTGAAAAATCGAATCCATTTCACTGATAATGCGCTTTATTCGATTGCAAAGAGGTTCTTCTCTTCTCTTCTTGGTTAAGGTTATTTTTCTTTTTTATTTCTGTAAGTGGTATTGATGAGGGTCTAAGCAGTAGTGAGTTCGTTAAAATTCTGCAGTAAAATGTGCAGCTGCTAAGGGTTTTACGATATAGTATTGCTATTTTTTTGTTTGAAATACTTTTCTATATCTTTCCAATAATCGTTGTAATTCTCAGAAACAATTGCTCTTCAAAACTATTCAATAACTCATTTATTCATAAACCCGGTCGAAACCCGGAAAGGACTAGGCAATAACTCGCTTACACTTAATAGAGTAAAGTTCATACGATAAAATGTTATATTTAATCAATATTTACTAGTTTAATATAATTGTAATTTGATTAAAGATGATAAATAAAAGTTGTTACGTTTCCAAAATTAACCAGACCTTAGCTATATTACCCTATAAACTATAGTTTATAGGGTAAATCTGTAGCGAAATAAACGACTTTTCTAGTTTAAAACTCTGTAAAATACTGGCGAGTTTATAAAAATATCGCTGCGGACTGTCTGAGATTAGCTGATGTTTTTACCAGGGCTGCTTAAAATATATATACGTATTTGAAATTTTATAGAATAATTAATTATTCCAATACAGAGAACAAAAGACTTCGAATTTATAAATATATGTATTTCCATATTTATAAATAATTATCCATTATTTGATCAATGAAATAGTGTGGTAGTGTAAAAGTAGGACTTGTTCATCCGCTTAAGAAGATAGTCGTACTAATTAATTTTCTTACAAAATTTTAAAAATTTTGTTTATATATTAATGATTATATTATTTATCACTGGTCAAAATTTCAGAAAGCCTAGCGTCACGATAAGCGAGATATGTAACCTTAAAGTTTTGATATGTAACATGTAAGGCCTAAAATTAAAATTTGTTTAAAAAACTAGTATGTTACATAGAACAACTATACCCATTATGTAAAAGCCGCTGCTAACTGTCTTAGAAAAATGCTTTTTGATAGAGAGGATCTGATTAATTGATTTATAGAATCTTATAATGGAAATTTGCATTAAATAAATTAATGCTCATATTAATTCATGAACACAAGCTTCAGAATAGATTTGAAAGACATAGTACGAATAAATCTGACGCGTATTTTGTGAATATTCATGTATATTTTATATATTTTAGTAAGCAGTACAAGAAAATTAATTTCATTTCCTAAAATAGCTATTTCAAAAAAATGGATACATTATACAAACTCGTGTTTTTTCTTAAAATAAAAAGCTTAAGAATAATGTCGAAAAACATAAATCGAAAGAAAATATTTCGCACTTTAAGAATTTATGTTTATCTACTACATATCTTTAATACAAACTGCCGAAGAAGATTATTGTTAATTTTATAAAATAACTTCTTTTTGGAAGTTCTTTAAACTCACGCATTTTTCTTAAAAATATCTTTAAAAAAGTTCTAAAAGATGTAAATCTTGTATATCATTATTACAAACAATTGAAAATTTTCTGTTTATATTTAAAATTTTTTAATAAATACTTCAAAAATGTGTGTCTTTTATCATTGATTGTTGTCAAAAGATAAATTGCAAAAAATTATAAGCTTAGGATTAAGAATTGCATTATCGATTTAAAAATCGTAAATAGAAAAATCGTTATAAAACAAAAACGAATCGAGGATTTTTTTCTTCTGATTCGTATGTTTATCAAAAAAACGATACAAATTTGTCGGTTTAATAAATAATTATTTTTTCATGATGCATTTCTAAGATATAACATATAGAATAGAAAAAGGGAAATAGCTTATACAAAATTTCTGGTCGGAAAAGATAGGTAATTTTAAGCTCTTTCAAATACACTATCACGAAATCGATGATATAATTTCTAAGGTATTAATGAACCGAAAAACTAAAACTGAAAAATCGAATAACCGATAAAAAAATAAATAACACATCGAAAAACAAAGCAAAATATTTTTAAACCGCTTTCCTTAAAGAAAAACAATAAAAAATTAGCCCTAACACATTAAATTTAACTGTGAATTTCAGAGTAATGCTGATTCCTACACACACACACACCCACACGTACACGCATACGCACACGCACACACACACACACCCGCACACACCCACACACCTGCACGCACCATTCTTTTAACTGGATGACATGCCTGATGTCGACGGATGCGTGGGAAGTCATGAGCTGCAGGGGGTACAAAACTAACTCTGTTGTTTAGAGTTTCTCAAAATATGAACATTAAAAAGATAATCAGGGGAAGTGAAGGGATATTTTAAGAAAAGAGGGTCAAACGAGATAAAATAAGAGAAAAAATCAAGATTTTATCAGCCATTAAATGGTTAAAATTAAGAAAAATAATTCTTACGGATAGAATCCATTAGTAATAAGAAAATGTAACTGTGTAATAAGTTTCTATGCAAAAGGTTTCTAAGACTTTCTGTATAGTTCACACGCGATGACGTTTTCGAGTTTCTTATGTATGTTTTCGGCGGTCGTCGGCGGCGACTTTCGGCGGCGCGAATAGTGGTTCATTCTAGCTCGAAAAAGAATGACGCAGACATCAGATGCACTCTGGCTTTTATACAGATCGGTAGTTACAAAGCGCGTTATACTAATAAGGCGAATATTGTATTTAATAAATAACAAACTTTATCATAAGTGGTGTATAAATTATTGTAACAAAATCCTTAGTTTATTCTCGTCCCGAACAATAATGCTTTTATATGTTTTTCACTTAGAGAAAGAAATTTTTGTTTAAATACTTAAGATTTTATAAATCCTTAATGCTCATATTAATTGTATAGCTCTTCTATCAACGTTTTACTTGAAACCGACATACATCATCCATGGGCATCCTCCTTAATATTATTAATTTAGCAAATACTTGTACGTTAAACATTACAAACCCTCAAATGTACTAACACACAAACACAAGCAAATTACTTTAATATCAATCGCAAATGTAACGTAAATTAAACATTCAAAAATCCAAACCCAACACCCCATAAAGTATGCGTGAATGGAAGAACATCCAAAGAGCCGCAAACGGATGCATGAAAAATTGACACAGTATATAAGAGCTTTGAGAGAACAAGACACACTGTGCGCGTGTATCTACACATAGCCACTTATAGAAGCAAGAGAGAGAGAATCAGTAACGCGTCCACTGCCCTTTCGCCTTACAGCCGACTAGTTTTTCGTTAGCGCGGCCTACCGTAAAATCTGCATGCCTTGCTGCCTCGCTCGCTCGCTCCACTGTCCGGGAGCCATGCCCGACATTGCGCTGCTACTGCTGCTGCTGACCTGTCAGGTTGTTACTTTTGTGAGCGTTTATGACTTCCTCTTCGGCTTTGTGTGCCGCTGTCGGTCTGTAAGTATTGTGAAAGTTTCGAGTTTTTATATTAGAAAATTACATTAATGCTGACAATTTGATTTATGCCAATGTAATATTATCTAAACAATTGCCTTTAACATGATAATTTATTTTGATATATACTAAATTGAACTTGCAATTCTACAGACATATAATAGGTTCTACAATTGGAATATAAAAAACGATACATTTAAAAAATCTTTCATAATTATCGAATTTGGAAGATATCAAATGCAAGATTCTAGAAATGTAAAGAGAAAAAGGTACTTGGAATATTTGACAAATTATTAAATCTTTATTATAGCATAAAGCTAAGGACAGAGTTGACAAAAAATTTCTATGATCATTTAACGGAAAATAATGAAAATAGTAGTATATAACCAGATACTAATCTTTGCTGTTATAAAAGACAAAACTTCATCCACCATCGCCCGCTCCTTTTCAAAGATGTATTTATTATCGTGTTTGCAACAATAAGTATATACAGCCAAAGTCGGAGTACGTTCAATATAATTTATTCTCTATTGTACATTTTCTGATTGTAACTTTGTACAATAAATCTAAATGGGTGTACCATCAATATTAATTGAGAAATGTTAATTAAGAAATTTAATCTCTCTCTCTCTCTCTCTCTCTCTCTCTCTCTTCTTTCTCTCTCTCTCTCTCTTCCTCTCTCTCTTTCTCTTACTTCATATGCATACAGTATATATTTCACTACAACACTATGCTAAAAAATATCCACTATATTGAAAACGCCATAAACAGGTACTTCTATATTTCTATATTGCCTTGTCGACCGAGATATCTCGTCCATTGCTGCTGACAGCCACGGGATATATGGGCATTAATATACGAGCTTAAATTTGCACATTTATATATGCTCTAAATTTATAAATCGGAAATACTACATCATGAAAATATCGATGGGGACTGAGTGGTGATAAAAAAGTTGAATTATGGTTTTTCAATTAAGTGATAAATAATTAAATGTGTTAACTGACCAATAAAGATTGTTTCAAATTCAACAAATAATCTTCTCTTGTAAAGCTAAAATATACATAAAAATTAATATTTACATATTTTGAGCATATATTGTGAATTTAAACTTAAAGAAAAGAACCTTTTTTAACTTATTTTCTAGACCATTGAAATATTCACCGGTTGTGTACGCCCACATGTTTAATGCACCCGTTAAATTTTACTCACTAAAAAAGATAGGAACTGTCTTAATAAACCTTTTTGTTTATTTCACTTTAAATATTATACATATATTATTCTAAATTTTTAAAAAGAAAATGTGAAAAGAGTGGATGTATACATTTATAATCCGGTAATATTTAAGTTAAATGTTTTGCAAAATAAGTGTTCCATTTAAAGTCAATGATAAACAAATTAATCCCAAGCATAGTGGTAGCATCTTTCATCTACTAGTAGAAGTACCGTTTACTTGCGAAAATTTGTACACTTTCCAGTTTAAATCCTCAAAACACTCGGCAAATCTCTTAAACGATGCTAATTCCCGACTTAGCACTATCTCCAGCATACACAGACTCCCCGCACGTGAACTTCACTTCACCATTGTCTCCGTGCTCGCGCATATCGGTCTCGCAACTCACGCGAGAGCGCCACTCCCTCTCCCTCCCCCTCTCCTGCGAACCAGGCTTTATTTGTCGTGCTCGTGCAACACTCGTACATAGGCAATGTCTATACACCGACGTCGTTGACGTCGACGCGACGCACCGAGTTCCAGCTCCGCCCAGGCAGAGAGTAAGTACACACAAATGCTTGTGTATATGCTCAAGAGCTCGAGGCAGCTGCTACTCGCGAGGCTCTGTATAAGTGTCGTATAGAAGTGTTGCTGCAAGGGATGGCGAAGGTAAATGTTTATAGTTCTTTGTTTTGATTTCAGACGCATATATATACCCGATTTTTTACATGATACATATATTTTCGTAATTACGGGAACCATAAATTCCGGAATTATTGAAGTAATGAAAAATCTTATGTTTAACTCATCGTTAAAATAACTTTGAACATTATAAAATAATAACTAATACCTATGAATCTAACGGTATATGTCATTCTTACTCTACATAAATGCTTATAACGTTACATATCACAAAATATTAAGGATTGACGTAGACGTCGGGTTTTGGAAGGATTGTAGGAGGGGGAGGGGGGGGGGGAGTGGTTAAAAAATAATAATATTTGATTTTTAGGTTATTGGTCGATAGTAATAAGACGGTTTTACATGCTATATATTTACATATTTTATATTTACAATATCACAAATATCTGAGTCAAAAGAAATATTATTTTAATTCCTATAAGCCAATAGTCCAGGCCTGTATCTATTTAATTTGAGACACCACCAAATCAGATGATCACCTGAATGAACGTCTTCACATTCACATAGTTCTTTAGCAATAATATCTTTATTATATAAATGATATTTGGTTCTAGTGTGTCCATCCACTCTTAAGAGGCGGCCGTATCTTCTGTCCTTGTCTAATCACGTAATTTTTGCTATTTATTCAAATTGTAGTTTGTTAATTGAAAAACTAGAAGTTGGCCCCAATTGGTATTAAAATACGGAATATTTTGAGACCTTTAAAAGTATCTAACATTATTTCCTTCTCGAGAAAACTTCGGAACCGGAAAGCTAACCTGAATTTTCGCGTTCCGAAGTTTTCTCAAAAAGGAAATAATGTTACATACCTTTTAAGGTCTCAAAATATTCCGTATTTTAATACCAATTGGGGCCAACTTTTAGTTTTTCAATTAACAAACTACAATTTGAATAAATAGCAAAAACGTGATTAGACAAGGACAGAAGATACGGCCGCCTCTTAAGAGTCGATGGACACACTAGAACAAAATATCATTTATATAATAAAGATATTATTGCTGAAGAACTATGTGAATGTAAAGATGTTCATTCTGGTGATCATCTGATTTGGTGGTGTCCCAAATTAAACAGATATAGTCCTGGACTATTGGCTTATAGGAATTAAAATAATATTTCTTTTGACTCAGATATTTGTGATATTGTAAATATAAAAGATGTAAATATATAGGATGTAAAACCGTCTCATTACTACCGACCAATAACCAAAAAATCAAATAGTATTATTTTTTAACCACTTTCACCCCCCCCCCCCTACAATCCTTTCAAGACCCGACGTCTACGTCAATCCTTAATATTTTGTGATATGTAACGTTATAAGCATTTATGTAGAGTATGAATGACGTATACCGTTAGATTAATAGGTATTAGTTATTATATTATAATGTTCAAAGTTGTTTTAACGATGAGTTGAACATAAGATTTTTCATTATTTCAATAATTCCGAAATTTATGGTTCCCATAATTAGAACTATAAACATTTACCTTCGCCATCCCTTGCAACAACATTTCTATATGACGCTTATACAGAGCCTCGCGAGTAGCAGCTGCCTCGATCTGTGATATTCTAAATATAAAAGAGAATCGTATTGACTTTAGAATAGTTGCCTTTATTATTCCAAATGAAATTGAAATTTAATTTTATATATGATCTTGCTACTTATTGTTCCTTTCCTTTTTCTTTTGTAAACCCTACAAATACGCTTTGAAAAGTGGCTTATATCACAGATTGATCTGAAATGTACAAGATTGAAAAATACCTTAAAGTTACTATAGAAGTCTAACATTATTATATCTGTTATTTTATGGATTCATATCATCTATGAAGACTTTCTAATGAAGATATTATCAAGCAAGTGTATGGATACATATCAGCCTAGAATTGAATAAAACGCTAATGTAATCATAAGGAAAAAAAAATCAATTAGTTATGTTACCTATGGTGATGATGGAAGCATGACCACAGTATAGCTTTGACTACGCAAGCTCTGTTGCTGCTAACCACTGTTACTTAGCCAATATCCTAATATTATTATATATAAATATATTATATTATTATTATATATACATAAATATATTATATTATTAGTATATTGGCTAAGTACCAGTCGTTAGCAGCAACAGAGCTTACGTAGCCACATATATGATGTGGTCATGCTTGCATCATCACCATAGGTACCAGAACTAATTGATTTTTTTTCCTTATGATTACATCAGCGTTTTATTCAATTCTAGGCTGATATGTATCCATACCCTTGCTTGATAATATCTTCATTAGAAACTCTCCATAGATGATATGAATCCATAAAATAACTATATATATATATATATATTTATGCCCATCTCAACGAAAATGTCCACTTTTTGCCCTGAAAAGCGAGACCAAAATTACACTTTTTGCTCGAAAAAATGATTAGCGAGAAAAAAGTGACTTCACTAGAAACAAGTCCAAATTCCTTTATTTCATCAAGTTCTACCAATAACCCTGATTTTCGATTGTCTTTTAATAATATTATCTTTTAACAGTCCATTAGTCCCGCTTTCCAAGTTAAAAAGTGGCTACAGTTGAGATGGGCACAAAGTAACTCTAGAAAAAAATCGATTTTTCCCGCGGATGAGTTTACTGCCCGAGCGAGCGAAGCGAAGCAAGGACAGTAAACTCACCCCCGGGAAAAATATTCGACTTTTTGCCCTTGTTTCGTAATGTACTATTTATTTAGAGAAGTGGCGAAAGTGGCTGATATGAGAATTATACGTGTAGGTATCGTTAATTTTCAGGATTATAAATCATGATTTTAATGTATTCAATTTAACCCTGGGATGCATTCGACCTACTTTACCCGCCGACACATGTAGCAATTTTCTCAAACAATAGAATTATTTCTTATTAGTTTATATATTCTCTGAAGTTGTCGCCATAGTGGGTTAGGTTACGTCACGAGTTATGTTTTGGTCGATTTAGATTCGCGCTCGATTGTATGCAACTCTCACTGTACTTTCTACATCTGTTGCTTTTGTGTTATCGATAGCTCTAACGAAGACTATCACATTTCAGATTTCTCACAAACAATTACAAGGAGAGTCCACAACCTGTGGGAATCGGTTTTCGTCGAAACTTCAGGAAGTGGTTTCTGGTACCTAAAAATGATGTCTATCACCCGTAATTTCATCACATAGGCCCTTGGGGTCAAGATATGACCGTTAGTATTAAAAATACGCGTTATTGCAGTAAAACATGATATCTATACTTCGTATAACTCTGCAAGTTATTTTGCTAGATAAATTATGCAATAAGATAAAAAAGTGGACTACAAGAGCTGTAATATAAGTTTTAATTCATATAGAAATATTATTCTGTTGTACAGTTATGAACATTCAAAAAGGATGACGAAAAATGCATGGAAAACTACTGAATTTAAAGAGCTGTAAATCGTTAAATTTTCATACATTTTTGTCGTCAATTTTTTATTGTTCATAACTGTACAACGGAATAATATTTTTATATGAAACAAAGCTTACAATACAGCTCTTTTTATTCAACTATTTTATCTTATTACATCATTTCTCTAGTAAAATAACTTTCAGAGTTATGATACGAAGTATAGGTACCATTTTTTACTAAAATAACGCGTATTTTGAATACAAACGGTCATATCTTGATCCCAAGAGCCTATGGGACGAATCTACGGGTGATATAGGCATTATTTTTAGGTACCAGAAACCACTTCCTGTAGGTTGTGGACTTTCCTTGTTAGTTATTTACAGAGCCTTTTTATACAAAACTAGCACTTTTTAGATTTACTGACAAATCTTAACACTTTCTTAGATTCTTTGTGAAAATTATAGTTTTTGTCTGAGATTTTGAATAATTGATAATTATCGTAGGATACTCCTGACAAGAACTAGTATTATTTGAGAAATATGAATCGTGCTAGTCTTCGTAAGAGAAGTCGTTATTATATATACTATTACCATTAATAGTGTTTATTATTTTTTTTAAATATCGATCAGCTTCTTGAGCATTGTCTAATTTTTATGAACTCGAATGCATTGCGTGATAAGATTAATAACTGTTTATTGGGGATAAATGTGACGCAGACTGTATTGAATGGACTGTTAATAATACAATTAGCGATTTTTTTTATAATTTAAAGGCATGAGAATGATATAAATAGTTCTCCAGAAAAATATTTAAAATGTTTTACTAAAAGAGATACGGATTATTTTAAACTGGATTTTTATTATACTTGAGTACTATAATTTTGTTTTTAAACATTTTAGATTAGAAAGATTATCGAGTTACATAATATAATAAACAATTTTGTATAAAATTTCGTAAATAAAAATAAGGCTGTTGCGTTTGTCTATCCCGCAATAAATCTCACCACAACGGCCTCTATTTCTCATGTTATCAGCTTTGGCCATACGATCTTCAGTTTTCTTGAAAAATGTATTAACCGCAACTACATGTTAAATAATGTTTGTACGTTAAACAATGGAACACAAATAGCTATCCAATACCCCACGCTCATAATTCTCCTATCCCATTACAACAATCATTTCTCAACAGCCTCAAACCTATCTTATTAACGGCTATCAATTCGAGTCCAGCCCCATCGACAATCCCTATCGCGAAGATCGCAATATTATCGCCCGTAGCCTCGCTATTTACAAAAAGTACAATCCTCTTTCACATTTTCGACCATCTAGTCAAATAGATAGACAGAAGCAGTAGTAGCAGCGGCACTTTCGGTCGCCGAAGAAAATGACACGTCGTCGCGAGAGGAGAGCAGTATAGCTCTATTATCAAGATGACAAAGGCTAGCCTTGCAGCGCGAGCGATGAGGTCGAAAATCGGACAAGCGCGAGATTGCAGTCATCTCTGAGTGCTCGTGGTATGGTGCTCAAGAGGTAATTTCCCGCCACGGGCGGAAGGCTGGAATTATTAATACGCGTACACACGTAAGAAAGCGAGGGTGCGAGAAGAAAAAAAAGAGATATAAGACGAGCGCAGGGGTGTGCTGCCTTGATTGACTGGTGCAATTTATGGCGCGGTCCATGCGAATGTGCGATGGCTGAAACTGAAATTTGGAGAGACAGGTATAACTGGTGCAGTTGTGGATGATATTTCGTTGGCTGAGCGTACGAGGGAAGGATATTAGCGAAGTAATGAAGAAGTTGGATGTTTCAGCTGATGTGTTAGGTTATATCGAACGTTTGGCAGCTAGTTTTTCAACTTGACAGATAGCGATATATCGTTACAGTAGTTGTCTATTGAATTTAAGCCTGACGAGAAAATATCAGTGGCGTCGGAACAATAGACTGTTATTGATAATTTTGTTTAACGTTAACAGAAGTTCAAACATATAAATTCGATATTTTATTATAGAATATATATTCATGAGAGATTTCTTATGAGAATTTACCAATAATGTATAATTCTAAGAGATCATAAAGCACTATTCCAAATTATTTAAAACATCCTTTGTATCATACTCGATACCATATCGAATCATATTCGAAAGTTATTTAGTGTCAGTGAAAACATCTCCAAGATAAAGATTTTGATTATTGAGGACTCGCTTTATCAATTAAACTCCGTACACAAACAATACTCCACTATTCTATTTACAGCTACAGCATAGTAACAATAATTGTATGTATAACCATACTTGGTTATATTGTGCTTCATATATATATTGTAATATATAAAATAATATATAAATATTTATAAATATTCCCGTGTAGAAGTCAGTCTCTTTCCGAGCCTATAATTAGCAATTAATGGCCATTTATAACTATTACGAGGCCCTGTACAAATTACGTAAGAGTTCGCGGGGGGGGGGGGGGGGGTGGGGCGGGGGTATGAAAACCTTACGAATACTTAAAGTAGAGTGTAGGGAGAAAGCGGGACGGCTAAAAAAATTCTTACGTAAGGCTATTTATTTTGTTATCCTTTTGTAAATAATATTATTGACAATTTGAAAAAGCAGAACAAAAAGATTTAGAATGGATTGAATCAGAATACTTTAAAGTTGACCCTGAAGGTTTTCTAATGAAACGAAGTGCGACAAACCTTAAAGATGCGCAATAAATTCATTACGTAAATAGCTAACTGATTATTTTTCAACATATAAAAATTAAAAATGTTATATATATATATATGGATCAAAATAATACTTTTTTAAAAAAGTGCGGGCATGGGGTGTCGAAATACGCAATCGATTTTTTTATATGAAAATACATATCAAAAGAAGCTCTCAACAAAATTTTCGGCCACTAAGATCCCCTGGGCGACCTAGTAGAATCTTTTAATTGTCAAAAATGGTCAAAAAACGGCTGTTTTTGGACAATTTAAAAAATTCTACAGGTCATTTCTACTAATTTGAACGTACCAAAAAAGGATTTCTTCGTCCTTTTATAAACTTTAAGAAAAACAGTATTAGACCCCCTTGACCCCCTCTATCGAGCTGGATGTAAGCCCGACATTTTGTGTTTTTAGGTTATGTTTGATCGCTTGCCATTTTACGCAATCGACATCATTGAGGTCCTCGACATCTTAAAATTTTTGTCTTGAATAGACCTTTAATTCCTTTTTCGATACCTACAAATTCGTTACGTATAACCAAAGATACAGCCTCTGGAATATAGGTGTTTTTCATAAATCACCAAAAACACTTCAGTTGGCACCCCTGTAACTTTTTTCTGGCAAAACCTTATAAGCTCTAATTTTCAGAAACAACAGTTCAATTACCTTAAAAGACAATGTATGTAGTCCGATTTAATTTAGTATTGAACTTTAGCATGACTGAGAATTATTTTTTATCTTGCTTTTTCCAATAATTAATATATTTTTAGGTGAGGATAAATTATTCATCATATAGGTATTACCTATTCTTTCGGTAAATTTGAACATTTTATCAAAATATACTCTTTGTTTGGCCATAATACAAAGTTGTATATTTCTTCTTTTGAGAGCCAAACTGACTTGATTGAAATTTTTTAGGTTTTATTGTGTTCAAAAATCATATAATTAGGATATGAGTGGGAATTTGAAAATCAAAATTATTGAGCAAAAGTATAACCTATTTAAGCCTGAATTATTTTTTTTTATTTTTATCATAAAATATGGCTTAAATAGTCTATAACTTAAGTCAATAATGTTGTTTTTCAAATTCCCGCAGTCATATCATAATTATATGCATTTTATTATCATCAAAATGCTTATATATTTAAGGAATTTTAACCGTTTTAAATTCGTTGATTATTCACACATTTTTCGTCACTGTATGATCAATTATTAATTTTCTAGTGTCAATACATGCATAGCTTTTATTTTTAAAGGCTTCCCCCTCCTCCTATCTCTCGTCTTAGCGTGTTGTGCCGGCGGGCAGCAGCACGAACTCTGGTACTCCTGTAATGTCTGAGAGGATGGTCGAAAGAGCGATTTGACGGCGCGAGACAGGTTTAATTTCTATTTGTATGGCAGCATAAATTAGTTCTTTATAAAATATAAACTCTGCGTTCTCATTCTGCGACCATCAACCTAACATTTACAAAAGTTATACAATAGTATGTAGGAACCTCGCTCATTCGCCCCACTCTCGGTACGCGGCAACCCAACTTCTGCTCCTCGTAAGTGCTGAGAATTCCTCGCGACAACTATATAAGCCCGAATATCATCCCCTCCAGAGCGTCTAAGGCAAGGGTATATTAACACTTACGGATGAATCCAGTTGGTAGCCCTGGGACGAAACGCTAAAGATCAAGCCTTCGATCTTTACAAGTACATTGTGCAACAAGGGAAGAAAATGGGGTTTTCCTATGCGAGGATGATGATTGAACACCAGTGGGAGTCGAGGGTGCCAAAAGTATAGGTAAATACACAATGGTGTAAATTCGACACCCGAGTTTCAAACATTTTTTTATGCAGTATGCATAAAGCATGTTGATTTAAAGTGATGTTGTTTTGAGGACGTGTCAAAAAAACATGTTGTTCTGAGGGTGTGTAATGCAATTTTACGTAAACATTAAGGAAATAATATTATAACTTTATATTCAAAAGAATGACACTTTTCCGTTATAGAAAATTATCTAGTTTTATCGAGACCCTCGATTAGTTCCCATGGAAAATTAGATAGATCTACAGAGTTCTCGATTATTACATTCTATAAAAATCTGCAGGGAGAGCAAGGCACTTATGGCGCGGTAGATAAAATGGGCATTCAAATTCTTTAGGTTATCCGTGTGGTTGACATGCACATATAGCTATATACTCGCGCATGCGCAAAATTAACAGTAACTGATCAATGTTTGGGCGTCAAACTACTTTTTAACCAAACTAATATACTAATATATTTTGTAGTTTTGTAAAATTGCACAAACATTTATTTAACGAGTACTCGCGATAATTAATAAAATCCTACAAACTAAACTTTATAAGTATAAATGTTTCATGACTAAACGGCACCGTGATGCGTAATGATTCCGCGTGTGCTTTCCGTAATCTTTAATTACCTATATACATAATGATATTGCAGTGGGAATCATGAACCGATAAATAACAAATATTAAGATTTTGCATCAATCCTAGAGTAAATCATAAAATAATTTAGTTACTTAATCATAAATAAGCGAGTTGAAAAGCCCCCTGCGAAAAAAAAATGATAATTAAAAAACATAATTATAAAAATCAATAATTTGAAAAAAAATACATAATTTGGGTTCAAATGTTTTAATGAAACAAAATAAAAGTACATTTGCACGTCTTTTATTACGTTTAATTCTATTTGTTTTGATTGATTTAAATTAATTACTACAGAATAATGGTATTTTTTTCGCGTCAATATACGCCGTATGAAAAGCAAAATGAACCGCATGGAACACAGCGTGGATATAAAACGATATTTTACACACGAGGTACGCGAAACACGGTATTTTGCGCAAGCTTTGCTAACAATACATGAATCGGAGGCTTCACGCATGAGAAACCGAGCTTCTCACACGGAGTTTCAAACATCTTTTTATAATTTTTGTTCAAAAACAATTTTTTTAAATTTTTATTAATATGTTTAAAAAATTGGACTATTTTCGGAATAAGATTAATAAAAAATATTTTAAAGTGCTTTACTTAATTTGTAAGTAAATTAATACATGTAAAAAGTAGTGTAATTAAGCACGCCACAAATAAATAAGGTATTGATATTGATATCAAATTATAATGGGTACTATCAAGATTTTGAGGTTTTACATCAGTAAATACAAAGATATTAAAAAAAAGGGAGATAAAACAGACTGCAATAACTACCGGGGAATCTCACTTTTAGCTACCTGCTACAAAGTTCTGTCAAACGTAATACAGGCCAGACTCACACCATTCGCGGAAGATATAATAGGAGATTATCAGTGTGGATTCCTGCGCAACAGGTCGACGAGCGATCAAATGTTTACTATAAGACAATTATTAGAGAAAAAGTGGAAAATTGCGAAACTATACACCAGCTATTTGTGGACTTTAAGAAAGCTTACGACTCTGTCAAACGAAGCAAATTGTATCAAATCCTAGTGCTCCTTAGCGTACCAAAAAAACTTGTAAAATTAATTCAAATGTATCTAAACGGAAGCACTGGAATGGTCCGAGTAGGCGGTAATGTATCCGAATCGTTCATGATACGCGATGGTTTGAAGCAAGGTGACGGGCTTCTAAACGTGCTCACAAGCTTCCAGCAAAACCTGTGTAGTTATATATCGATGAGTGTACAAGATATTCAAATTTCCTACCTAACCTTTGTGCGCGCGAAATTCAATTTAAGTTGTGCACAGTCGAAAAAGAGCAGATTAAATACTCATGTATTTGAACTCGTGTAATAAAACCATGAACCCAAATACTGATTCCTCATTTTTTAAGCAATTCACGAAAACCGACCGATAACCAAATACGCCAATAACGCGCGGACAAGCGCGTACGGAGTCGGAAGTCGCTTTGCAAAATTATCGCGATGCACGAGAACGCACGCCATCGTTAGAGACCCATGCGTATTGCGCGAACAATAAATGTAGCCAGGGACGTGAGTCGTCTCGTCAAATGTCTCATGTCGCACAAATAATATATGCGGCCGGAGACGTGAATCGTCTTGCCAGATTTCTCGTGTCGTACGAGCAATTAATGCGGCTGAAAACGCGAGGCGTCTCGCCAAATTTCTCGTGTTGCACGAGTTGCGAACGTGGCTGGAGACGCGAAGCGTCTCGCCACATTTCTCGTGTTGCACGAGCTGCGAATGCGGCTGGAGACGCGAGGCGTCTCGCCAATTTTCTCGTGTTGCACGAGTTGCAAATGCGGCTGGAGACGTGAAGCGTCTCGCCAATTTTCTCGTGTTGCACGAGCTGCGAATGCGGCTGGAGACGCGAAGTGTCTCGCCAAATTTCTCGTGTTGCGCGAGTTGCGAATGCGGCTGGAGTGTGAAGCGTCTCGCCAATTTTCTCGTGTCGCACGAGGGGTCACTGCGGCTAAAAAAACGAGCCGTCTTGCTGAAACTCCCTTTTTCCTCTCAAAACCTACCCTTTTGCAGCTGCGCGCATCTTCTCCTAATTTCGTTTTCGTGGAGGCCGAATTGCGGAAAAAAGTAAAAGCGTGTGTGTGCTAAAGTAACCTCTGAGCCGAGCAAAAAAGCTAAAAACAAAAGCGGTTTTTTTACGTGCAGCCCCGTTGACGTTTTTATCAGGTCTAACCCTACAAACACACCCTGCTGCGCGCACGCAAAACCGCAGCACACCCTTTATCTTGTGATGCCGCTCCTCATTCACGTTCCAACAGGGCTTTCAACGGTACTCTTTAACTTGACGCTAGAGTATGTTGTTAGAAAAATGCAGGCTAGCGAGCTAGGCGCAACACTCAACGGAACAACGCAGATTTTAGGCTATGCGGATGACTTGGATATAGTGGGAGATAATGGTGAAACGGTGGCGAGAAAAGCGGAAATCCTTATAAATGCAGCTAAAGACATGGGGTTAGAAGTGAGCGAATCGAAAACGAAATATATGATCATGGAGAAACTGGGCATTCGCGAAGGAGAGGGGGATCTCAGAGTCGGAAATTTCACTTTTGAAAAGGTTAGCGAATTCAGATATTTAGGTACAACTACAAATGATCGAAACGAAATTAAAGCCAAGATTAATAAGAGTCTTTATTCGGGTAATGCCTGCTTCTACGCTGTGAATAGATTACTTAAGTCAAAGCTACTGTCGAAAAATGTCAAAATAAGGATATATAGGACTATAATAATGCCGGTAATCTTATACGGGTGCGAAACCTGGGTGCTCACTAAAGCGGAAGAAAATCGTTTTAGGGTATTTGAAAATAAGATTCTGCGAAAAATATACGGGCCAAAGAAAGATGAGGAAACTGGGGAGTGGATGAAACTGCACAATGACGAGCTACATAATTTGTACGCGACACCAAATATTAACGGAATAATAAAATCACGGAGACTAAGATGGGCAGGGCACGTGGCAAGAATGGGCGATGATCACAATGAAAGGAAAACCGAAAGCAAATCGACCTCTAGGTAGACCTAGACGCAGATGGGAGGATAACGTAAAAGCAGACGTAACTGAAATTGGGCGGGAGGGCGCGAAATAGATGGGGTTGACACAAAATAGGGAAACGTGGAAGGCTTGCGTAGATGAGGCGATGAACTTTCGAGTTCGAAATGCCACTTAAAAAAAAAAACACAAAGATATTACCAAGTATTTATAGTCAAAACTTTCAGAAAATTTTTTCAGAATTATTGCTTTTAAAAGAAATAGTTTTTATGATCTCAAAAAATATATTGCTTCAAAATACACTATTTTTAGAAAAAGTCTGTATGAATGTGCGTGTGTGTATGTGTGAATGTGCGTATGTATGCGCGTGTACGTGTGCTTTTGCATGTGCGTGTATATGTGCATATGCGTGTGCGTGTGCGTACCCGTTTGGATGCGTGTGCGTATGTGTGTGTGCGTATTAAATATCTACATATGCTTATTGTGCGAGAGTGTATTTGATATTCTTCGAGTGTACCTGGTATTTTTTAAGAAATTAAATAAAGTATATATTCTATTATAATCTATTCTATTCTATAATATATAAATTATATAAAAAATATAAAATTATATTTTAAGTGAGAAAAAATTACTGAATGCTTTGGATAACGGTCATAATATAGCAAGCATAAAGTTTTCATACATATGATAGTCTATCAATATACTTAATAAGATACTTTGATAATCAATAGCGGCAAGTTCAATGCGTGGGGTGTAAAGAAGGGAGAGGTGAGGGCGGCGCAGCATTTTCAAAATAATGTAATAGTCCTGTCATATATTAGACATGAGACATCAAGAAACCTTCGAATTCGACGATTACTGCATAAATCCCTCCCAATGGATCTTAATAAAATCGCTTTGATTTTAATTAAAAAAAGTTCGTTAAATAAAGTTTTCATATGGGTAAACCGATTCAAACTGCTTTTGGTTTTCTCCAAGAGATAGTTTTGTAACAATGAAAATTTTGGGATAAGATATTTTCATAAATCTCGATGTTTTTGAGGTTCCTGAGTCAAAAGAATTTGTTTTTAAAAAATGTCTGCCTCTGTGTGCGTGTGTGCATGTGTGTGTGTGTACGTATGCGTGTGTGTACGTATGCGTGTGTGTATGTATATATATATATATATATATATATATATATATATATATATATATATATATATATATATATATATATATAAAATCACAACATATTATTCAAAGTAAAAATAGATAAACGAGTATTTCAATTTTACTGCGGATATTTCAATTTTTACTATAAACATCGTAATTTTTATTAAAAATGTGCATGTATTTTTATATATTTTTAAATGTAATATTTATAAAGAGAAATAGTAAATTTTGTTATGCAAGTTGTAATTTTTACTATACAGTTTCTTTCAGTGCATATGCACCACATTTATGACAGTATGTGTATACTATATGTATCTGGTACTATACATAGAAATACTCACCTACCTGTAAAACGCCCTTGGCTGTTTTCACAGGGGGCTCTTGTCAACTACATGCACTTCAAGTACATCTCTAATGTTTCCAAGATAGTGCAAAAACTATTTTTTTAAATCAACAGCTCCACGACCCTCTTACCCCTCTCAGTGTAAAATGTCTGAGCTAGAGCGTTCTCACAATCTCTTCGCTGGAATTTGTTTTAAGAGTAAATGAAAGTTAGATAAATATTTGAGGTATTAAAGAAAGGTCAAAAAGCTAAATGTATATTTTAACAAAGTATTGGATGTGGATCTTATTGAAAAATTTTAATCCCGTATTTTTGTATATATTTTAGTCAGTATTTAACTGATGAATTAGCACTATTGCTGAAAGATCTTTATTTAGTGTAGTTCTTTATTATACCAATATACTATAAATAAACTGTTTTTTATAGAAACTTTCCCCAACAGTTTACCAACGATTAACCAAATTTGTATGCGTTGGCCAGTGGTTTTACCATCGATTATCCTACAATCCCGTTTATTTCGTCAGATTTACTTCCGCCGTTGGCCAACGGATGGTGAATTTTGGAAATCACGATAAAAGAAAATTTAATATAACTTACTATTCAAATAGCTTATTTACATTGCATTATCAATAAATAATTGCTACATGAAATAAATAATATACTTTACTTTATAACGAGCACCCTATTCAGGACATAAATAAACTAAGGATTTTGTTAAAATAATTTATACACCATTGATGATAAACTCTATTATTTATTAAATACAATATTAGCTTTTCTTTCTCGAGCTAGAATGAACCCCTATTCGCGCCGCCGAAAGTCGCCGCCGACGACCGCCGAAAACATACATAAGAAACTCGAGAAAGTCATCGCGTTTGAACTATACATAAAGTCTTAGAGACCTTTTGCATAGAAACTTATTACACAGTTACATTTTCTTATTATTAACGAATTCTATTCGTAACAATTCTCCCCCTCCTATAAAATATGTTTAATTTTATACCCTAATTCGCGTTACGGGCTATCACCAACAATAATCCGACAGAACGCCAATATAATCCAAGACGTTGAACCGATTCGAGAGAATATTTGTACATTGAACCTAATTACCAACAAACCTTAATGCCTTACACATTTCATATTCTCTGCAAATTTCTAGCATTGCTTTAAATATTGTTAAACAATGAATATTTGAAAGTGCTGCCTGTGATTTTGTGTATTTGCACGGTCACAAAAACACATACTCCCTGGCATTTGCCCTATGCCTCCGAGAAAACCGTGCAAAACTCGATGAGGGGAAACGGCATCGGACACCCTTTTACTGAATTATTGATCAATTATAATTTCGGTATTCTTATTTTATAACTTTTTTACTATTTTCTTAGACGACAATAAATTTACATACTTTACATTTAATAACCCATAAACTCGCCCTTTCCCTTGGTTAAACAACTGCATATATACTCCCAAATGTCGATGCAAGCCCTAATCTATTCAATACTTCTTCAATTCTGTAACCGCAATTTTTGGATTATTCATGTATTGTAGGCAAAACTCATATCCGTTTTTCTCTCAAATATATAACCGGTTAACTGTTATTACTATTTCATGAGCAATAAGTACGTTACACGCGTATTGCTCTACCAACCATTTGTAAATTGTAACATTGATTTCATATCCGAATATAATTAGACTATTGTAAAGTCATTATACGCAACTGCGTATTCACGCGACATTTCCCACGGTTTCGCCTTCTTACCAGCAGCCATGAGTCGCATTGCCGATTCGCGCAAGCAAAAACTAAACCGCAGAGGACTGCCGGCAATGCCAGTCGCAATCAAAAAATATAAAATAAACTATAGCGAGTTACCAAATTCAGACTCTTGGCCTAATGCATTCGATGACCTTCAGCGCAGAGCGAACTCCCATTTGAGGTTCCATGATAGTCTCAGGACGACCGAGAATCGTCCCAAACTAGTGACACTACAGCCGTGGAATTGTACTCTCAATTTCCACGCACTGCAATAGCTTTGCACTTTAAGAGAGTCATTGATACAAAACTTTGGCGTCTTTCAGTTCTAGCCTCACTTCCTAGCAATTCCTACAGCTCAACCCTATGCTTGTTTGAGCGGCTGTCATTTTGCTTATAAGAAAACACTTGGCTTTTCTAGTGAGCCTACTTCTACAGCTCATCACTGTGCGTGATTGCGTGGTAGGACTATTGCTCATAAGAGAAGTTATGCTATAACTATCGCAGAGACTTTCTATTTTTCATAATTTCCAAGATAACAATTAGTGGAAACAGCTAGTAAAGACAAAGTAATCATACTACTTTCCGTGAACGACAACGTTTTTCCACAGGTAAAATATATAATTTACTTAAAATTTAAGGATGATTTTTACTTTCACTAGTCTTTCGTTTAATCAATATTTTTAACAAACGATGATTAGCGTATTCGAATATCCCTTTAATTAATTTTCGCTTTTAATGCTTTCATCTCATTATAAACCATATAAACCATATCAGAATATGACGAGTCGCAGCACCTCAAAAGCCTACTGCGATAAATTATCAGTTAACAAATGTTCTTATTTCTATTTTTGCATAGCGCCTCTCAAGCCTACTATGCATGTAACTATTTAGCGAACATTTGTATATAGCACCACTAAAGCCTACTATACACTTCTAAGAAATAGTTCATAATAATTCGAAAATTCATAGAAATTTTAATATCCCGACATATATCTCAAATCCGACTGTGTTCTCAGCTAAAGAATGTATCGCATACTAAGAAAACATCTCTAGAATATCTATACATGAATATTATGTTTTGCCTATAATACTTCTCCCCGTGCAAATGAATCAAATTTTCATTTTTTCGTTCTTTTTTTGTACTGTTTTATTGCTCTATAACCCAATCGGTTCACCTGTAAAATTGTAATAATTCTCAGTCCGTTCTAATATATGTTGAATTTTTATTCCTCTGTTGATGCGTTTATTGCACGTATCACAACGAGAGCATATGTTTCTTATCTTATGAGTTACGGCTAAAAACCGCTTATAAACGTTGGTAGCTGTATCGTAACCGCTTCTTGAAAAAGGCGCGCATAAGCGCTCTGGTGTCCCTTTGACAGCAGCGTGCCTCTTCGCCATCGATGCTTCCGTATGTGTAATCTCACCTGTCGTTGTAGTCATTGAATTAATCATTGAAAGTGATCTTTGCAATTGCAGTTTGGTTATTGATAAATCCTCTCCAAAACAACTTTTACCAGCAATAAGTATTTCACATTAAATAAAATTAACTTTACAATTAATAGTAATAAACAGAATAACATAAGCTAATTACGTCGCGCTCAACAGTCCCATAATACTAAAAGTTACAGACATTTAAAAATTCTTTATATTTAAAAAAAATATACTATAACGCTACATTATAATATTACGCAGCACATTGTGTCACGCTCCAAAATTTTCTTGCCATGGGAAAGTTAGATAGGCCTAGTTTACAGTTTAGATACACGGCTGCACCGTCTTCGAGTATGCTCGGACTTGCGACTGCTTCCCGCAGCGACGCACTTCTTTCACGCGGTAATACAGTACACCATTGTGTATCACACGAATTTCCCCAAGCTACTCTTATTTTGAATCTTAACCAATATTAAGAAAAGGCAAATACGACAAAACTTTTCTCGTGTTATTCAATTATTACTAACAAGTCATGAGGACTAACTGACAGAAATATACTTGCAATAAATTCAACACACTTCTAAATTTAGGTAAACTAACATGTCGCTGCACGAGTAAATCTTATTTATTTTAAATTAAATTAAAACCTTTTAATGTCAAATATTATTTGCGAAAAATCTATTATTGTGTATTAAGTACTAACTCCCTATATTAATTCATGTAACATATTTTATTAGCAGCCAGTTTGTAAAATGTGCAATATTCTTACCATCTTTCAAATAATATGTACATTATTTTCAAAACTTTTATTTTATAAAGAGTGAATTAAATACAATTCTATCTACTGATTTTGCCAGTTTGAAATTGGATACGACGTTTCATGCAAACATCCTGTTACGATAATTATTATTACTTTAGTTACTTTATGCAGCTGTATGTTACACATTTTTCTTTTTTAAAATCATGAACGTCTATTTTGCTCGCACTCAAAACTCATTATATTTATTCATAATACTTTAATTGTAGAAATATTTCCGAATTGAATGGTTTCATAATTAAAACAAATTCCCATTTAAACAAAAATGATCATGGATCACACTACAGGGTATACTTGTCAAAAGTTCTAAGCATAAAATCACCTTTTTGTGCAACTATAACTTAATTATTACAAACTAATCGATAAACCGATTTTGTTAAACATGTCTAGCTTTACTAAATGCTTTATTATTTATTCTATATAATTTGTTATTATCTTTCAACAGATATTTAAATCGTCAAAAATAAAATGCTTTCTAATTAAATCGTTCTCACAACTAAATAATAAGTACTTTATAAAATTACTTTATTATCCACATTGCACATGTTCTTAAATTTCAATCAAACGTCAAATAATAAATAAAAATATATTCAACTACTAAATCAATAAAGAAATATACACAAATTAGACTGAATCCCATTACACTCGTAATTTCAATATAATATTAAATTACCACAAAGTATTAAAATGCACCGTGCAATTTAATTTAATAAAAATAAATATTGTAAATACAGAATCATTCTGGCTTCTTAGATAATAATGTACTTACCTTGATGTTTTGTCTCCGTTTTGTTCATTAAACCAGCATTCCCAAAAACCATGGTTAATCAGCTTCTGTCCTCCTACAACATCGTCGACGAGGTTAGCCATCGTCAAAATCAAAATTAAGAGGCCGCTTTGGCATCGACGTTACTATCGGCACGCCTTTATCTTGACTTGACTTCTTTCTTCTCTGGGCAGCGGCGTCGGTTTCGAATCAACGTATACGCCAGCTTCACTGATTTTGCCTCGTGCTTATTTTAAAATTGAGTCATCCTTATTAGCTTATTATTCACAGTCTTTCTTCCCTTCATTGCCTGCATACTTCTTTTCAATTAAGTCATTTCATAATTCCTAGTCGTCGTAATTGTTCTTGAATAAGAGTCTTGTAATCATAGCTCATTATAAATTTGTATTTATCACGTATTTATCTTCAGTGGTTATAATCGCTCATCATACAGTTAGAAGTTAAATAGCATACACACAACTTACAAATGATATATCTATTGCTTCAAAGGTTTAGAATATTCATGCACACATCCGTCACATTCATACAACTATTCATGCTTATAAATACATTCATACTTAGTAAAAATATAATCTATGAATAATAGAATAAATTAGTAAATAAATTCCGACGCATACATCGATTTAAATTACAAAAATACCACACACATTCAGACGCTGAATTTGGTTGGTCACCGCTCTGTTGTCTGAGATATCTATGTAAAACAGTTTTATATTTACATAGAGACGGAAGGTATCTCACACCGCAGGGGAGGGTGTTCCAGAATCATGAACCTTGAGCCTTACAAGACCTGAGAGCTCATTTACACCATTCCTACTAGAAGTCACCATTTCTACCTGGCTGTGTTAATACCAAAGAGAGCTGCAAGATACGGAGGTTGGACCATAGTAATAGTTGTATATAATAACAACTCCGCAAAATACGCTCTTTCCTTTATATTGAACCAGTCAAGGTACTTCATGTAAGGAGTGATGTGCTCGTTCCTCTTAGCACTGCATATGTATCACTCACATGAATTTTGAAGCATTTGCAGTTTAGTCTCAAGGTCATCCAATACGTCAAGATAAACCACGAAATAGCAATCTAATTGAGGAACTACCGGTGCACATGCAAGCTGTGTACGTAACGCCTCGATAGTGCATAAACGAAAATATCGTAAGTTAAATAGTCTTTAGGACATGAACCTAACTGGCAAAAAAAGCTTATGGTGATATAATTCATTTAAAAGAAAATATTTCCTGTTAATAGTTTGAGTATTATGTTAGTCTTTGATATATCCGTTAATTTGATATGTCACGAAAAAAACAACTTTAAGAATTAAACGTAATTTATTCAAATTAACGGAATATTTAGAAAACAAAACTTTAAAAACAAGAGGAATATTTCCTATTTATTCATTATAACACTATAAAATCATTTCAGCCATGTTGCATGTTCTGAAGAACATTTATAATTATTATTAAAATTATAAAAATTATTAAAATTATTTAAAAGTATTAATTGGTTTTTCGAAAAATAACAATAAAGCAGAAATTTTCAAACCAATTTGAATGAATACCTACTTCCCTAAATTTCTTTATATTTAATTCGTGCATAACATTTACGTAATTCGTATATCGAAGATCTGTTGAAGTATCGATCGTCTAGCTTGAGCTTTGACACGCTCGCAGGCGAAGCACCGCTGGTTGCAGCACCGCGTAAGTTCTCGGGCTATGTATTATACAACTCATGTGCATCAGCCCAGTTGGCTGTTGTTTATTCGCGCCACCATGTGAGCCCGACAATTTGCCAACTCCTGTGTCTTGCATGCGAAACTGTCTTGAATGCGAATGACTTGAACTTCGTAGACCTTATCATGTAGTTTGACGATAATCTTATGAATTACTGTGTAAGAGAACACAATGTATTAAAGTAGAAAATGTTTCTGATATGAAGTGTAAACATCTGTATTTGTTAAGTTATTAAAGATTTTTTGTTTTAAAGTAGGATTCACTTATCACCGTTTGTGCAAAATTTAAAAAAATGTTCTGAAGGATGCATTGACATTCATTTGTATTTCAAACTCCCTTTAAAGAAGACTTTAAAAAGTAAAAACTTTCTGCAATTATGCTTTTCTTTTCAATAATATACTTGATTCATTATTGGACAACCTTTAATTTTCATATATAGTTAAATATACTTTTATCAGTTCATTTAAACTATTAAACATTTTATGAAATTGTTGTATTTACTCAAGATGCTTTTATCTAGTCTATTCTTGCTAGAAGGGATGCGCATATTTCTCCCTACAGGAGGAAACTGGGCTGGGTAAGTATCGAAATAAGAAGGACGTACTTTGCGGTGGTGATGCTAAATAAAGCCGTTGTCACGAAGCAACCGCCGTACATTGCGGCCCATCTTAAAAAAACAGTCCAGGACCTTAGGTACGGACCCTAAGGAACTCGTGCTCCCAGAGTCGCGCACCGTCGTGGGACTGAAGTCAGTCAATGCCCCGGGTACGCGCCGCTGGAACTTGCTTCCCCGTAGCATGGGAGATCTCTTCCGTCATATAGTAAATTCAAAGAGGCAATACGCAGGCACATATACCAAACAGATGTACAAAATGTAACCTACGATGAACAATGAACTGTGATATATCGCGAATTTTGAAATCGTATTAACTAAAAAAAGATAATTTAAGATCTATAACTTTTTTATTTGACTTTACTGATGTCTAAAATTTCAGTTCTATAAACAATCTTACATATCAAGAATAAATTATAAAAAAATGGATTTTTTTATAATTTATAGGAATCATACCCCCTTAAGGTAATGCTAAAGCCACCTGGCACCGACAAATACGAGGATCCACTTTTCTCATTTAATTTTCAATTTTGATTAAATATCTCTATGGAAAGTTCTTATTCCAATCGAAACGAACAACTTTCCATAGAGATATTTTCTTAAAATTGGAAAATGAATGAAAAAAGTGGTTCCCCATATTAACCAGTAACACAGGGTTTAACATCATCTTAACATAATAATTTGTTGTTATAAACATTCAGAAGTGGTTCACAATGCTTTAGAATGAAAATTAAATAAGATATTTGAACTAAAATTAAAAACCAAAATGAAGTCCATCAAGTCATTCATCGCCTGGGCTATTTTGAAAATCTTCATTTTTTTTATCATTTTTAACGAACTTTGAGGTATGTAGCAGCTTTTAAGGGCACTTTTGAGGTCCTTCTGGGCTCTTTTTCTTAGTTTTTCTATACAATATATGTTGCTCAATTTCCAAAAGGTTTAGTGTTAATGAACGGAAGATAGATTCTCGACTGGGCAACCATCCTTAATAAGTAAAAAAACGCTAATTCGTTGACTTAACTTTCAGTGCTCATGCACAGAAGCACATTCTCAACATTATTCCTCAACATCATTTATATTTGGTCGATAACACAAAAATTTGATCACGCTATTAGATTCCCCATGAAAAAATCTTTAATTACATATTAAATTTGTTAATAACTAATTATTTTTAATGGCAATATACTAATAGGCAATAAACAGCTAATTCTCATAACGTTATATGTTAAAAATGATTTTTATGAGCTTGATCTTTTCGCTGATTGGATCGTTAACCCCAGATTTTCTTTATTGATATTAAATTTAGTGTTTAAAGAACATTTTTGCAAAGTTTCAACGACGTCAATATTTTTATAAAAAGTCGCTACCTCCCTGCTAGAAACTGTATACACTATAACCAACCGCTCGCCAAGTGTATACCAAATCGCAATGATTTGGCCAACGATTTACCCATCAGTTGGTTAATAATCCCGCTTATTTCGTCACAAAATAACCATTGTTGTTGGCCAACTGAGATTTAATTTTAAAAATTAAAAAATAAGTAAATATGTCACGATTTTATAATTAAAATAGTTGATAAAACATTGACAGATTGATACAAAGTTGCAAAATAAAATACATAGAATAGAACTTTACTTCATAAAAGTAGGTTATAATAAATATACCGTTCTCAGATTTTGAGGTTAAATTATTAAAAATAAATATGTCAAAGTAAATAGGAGGAAATAAAGTCGATTGCACAACTTTTATGTTAGACGCTTTGCTTCGTTTTATACATGTGTATTTCATGTCTGCGTGTGCGGAGCATGCGCACTATAAACTGTTCTCAGATTTTGAGGTTAAATTATTAAATATAAATATTTCGAAGCACGAAAAGCAGGCAACAAAGATCATAAGATGTTACATAACTTTTCTGTTAAGGGGCCTGCGGTGGCCCGGTCGTTAGAGTGTCGGATTACCACGCCGGTAATACGGGTTCGATTCCTGGTCTCTGCCGACTGATACAAGCACGTCTATAAAAATTGCATGTACTTTGTTTCCAGCACACCGCAGACCCCCGTTGTCAATTAGCACCATATGGGAGCACAAATATGACGACATTAAAAAAAAACTTTACTGTTAGACGCTTTGCTCCGTTTTATACATGTGTATTACACCCATGCGTGATCCGCGTGTGCAGAGCACGTATACTATAAAACGGAGCAAAGCGTCTAATAAGTCTACGCGCTCAGGCGTGAGTTATGCTATGTCTACCTAATGTCGTATGAATTTTATAGGTACTTTTCACAATAAAATCGTTCGTTACGTATTTGAATTTTTATTTTTATATTGTTAATATTGTTATTTTACGTTCCAAATGTTAAATTATTATTTAGAAAAGGGACAAAAATGAAAGTATATGTAATTATTTATATTAGCATTTAGCACAGTTGACCAATCATTCACTACCGTTCGTCAATATTGTCGTTATATTGGCCAGGTCAATTCGGTTGGGTAATTTTCTACCAGCTTAAAGCTATTCAAAAGCCAGAAATTATCTACTTTGTTTAGAATTTTCAAATTCTCCGACCATTCCCCTTCGAGCTGGAAAGACAGACTGAGTAACAAAACCGCTCTTCTAGCTATTTATATTAATGTTCGCGCATGCGTAGATTAGCTTTTTAATTTTCAAATTCACGGACCTTTCCACTTTGAAGTTCGAAGACATACTGAGCAACAAAATCTTGCTATTTATATTAATTTTCGCGCATGCGTAGATTTTGTTTTGAATAGTCAAATTCGCCAACCATTCCGTTTCGAAGTGCATAGATCACAGAGTGAGCAACAAAACCGTTCTTCTGGATATGTATATAAATTTCGCGCACGCGTAGATTTTGTTATCAATTTTCGAATACACCAAACTTTCCGCTTCAAACTGCAAAGACAAACAGAGCAACAAAACCGCTTTTCTGGCTATTTATACTAATTTTCGCGCATGCGTAGATTTCGTTTTTAATTTTAAAATTCTCCGACCGTTCCGCTTTGAAGTGCGAAGACAAACTGAGCAACAAAACCGCTTTTCTGGCTATTTATACTAATTATCGCGCATGCGTAGATATTGTTTTCAATTTTCAAATTCACCAAACTTTCCGCTTCGAGCTGGAAAGACAGACTGCGCAACAAAACCGCTCTTCTGGCTATTTATATTAATTTTCGCGCATGTGTAGATTTTGTTTTCAAATTTCAAATTCTCCGACCTTTCTGCTTCGAAGTGCGAAGACAGTATAGTTTTACTACCAAATATATTTTTTACATTACATATGTCTTGAAGAAGACGATTTACTGCTTCAAAAGCAAATTTAGATATCATTGATATTTCATCCCAAATAATAATTTCTTTAATTTTTTACCATCATTAGAGTTATGTTTCACATTACATGTTGAATTGTTAATAATATTAAGTGGCAATTTAAGTGTCGTATGTACTGTTTTCCTATTAGTCAATAAATTTGCTGCAATGCCTGTTCAAGCTAAACAAAAATGGTATATTTGAAAATTTTAAGTAGTCTATTAAAATGTTAAGTAAATAACTTTTTCCACTTCCTCCTGGTCCATGGATGAAAATGCAATTATTCTGTTTGTATTTTAAACATTCTAAAACCACATCGTATATATATTTTTGATTTACATTTAATGATGTCACGTTTAATTGCAAATCATTAAATACGTTGTATTTATCATAAAGTGTTGATATATCATCATATTCTTCCATATATGAGTGATTCTTTCTTCTCTATTATCTTTATTCTCTATGATTCTTCCACACATCAGGCAAATGAAAATCCTTTAAGGAAAATCCATTATTTGTAATTTTTTTAATTATATTCAATGCAATATTTTCACCTATACTTTTCTCATATTTAGGGTGATAGAAAATTTATTTGTATTTTTTATACAAATCTCTTGCATTAATAGGATGGTGATAAATGCATATAAAAGCAAATAATACGCAAAGTGCAGTAGGAAATTGAATTTGCGTTACTTCTTCTAAACATCTATCCCATTCTTCATCCTCACTGATCAACTGTTTAGTTATAGCAGCTTCATAAAATGTATTATACAATATACCATCGACGGTACGTAAATCGTTAAATGAAGTTGGGCCTTCGATATGTATAAGTGATAATCTTCTAAAATACCATTCTCGTTCTTTCGGGCTGACTAAGTACATTCTGTTCAATATGGGCTTATTAATTTTTTTCTCTTATTCCACATTTTTAATTTATTATCAAAAGTGTAGAACATTGGTATTTCAGAATATAGATAATTTAATGCTTCAGAAACTGTTTGGTTTAATTTAAAATATGCTGTTAATGTAGTTTTTACATTTTTGTTCTTTATTGTTTCTTCTTTTCCTTTTTCAAAATATACGTCTTGTGCATCTTATTCATGTACAGCTAATCTTATTGTATCATGTGATATTTCATTTAACACATATTCTAATAATCTATACATTGCTCGTGGAGGACATAAATATCTTGTATTAATATGTTGCCGAATTTTATCATATTCGTATTCATTGTTATTTTCATTATTTTCTGTGCAGTCGTCTTCTTTAGAATACATATTATCATTACGTATTTCAATATATACACAATTACGTCCTTTATAACAATATTTAAACAAGTATTTAATACATTGTACAGTTGAACATATTTCTACGTTAATATGACATTTGAATTTTAACAACAAATAAGGATTATACGGAACAACAAATGGGTTATCAACTACTTTATTATAGTGCTGACTTTTATAATTTATTTTTCTACCATCATTTTTTCGTTGATAGATTGGATAGCCGTTAGTTTGAAAATTCGTTGTATCGTTATAATTTTTGGAAAGATTTTCCTACATTTTCCTGCACTTTTATCCATGCAAGGCGAATTCATATTTTGACTTCCACAAGGACCGTGTATCATAGATTGTTTTACAATATTATATAAATGTGGATAAATATCTTCCTTTGGTATTTCTGCACATATTAAATCATCAACTTTTTCAAGTGTGTCAAGTTTATCATTTGTGTCTAAAAATAATAACATATGCATGTGAGGCAGTCATAATAAATACATTAAACAAAATAGAAACAGCAAAAGCTATTGCGAAAATTCCACGATCATAGGTATTGGTTTGTCATTGTACTGTCTCAAAAGTTATTTTTAAATCTAAATTATTTGAAAATAATCTATTAATAAAAATTTTATGTTTATCTTGTAACCATTTATCATTGAAAGTATCGTATATATGTATAGTCTTATTGTTATAATACATGCAAATCCAATGGCCTTTTTCAAAATTTCCAGAAAATAATAATTGAATATATTCAATATCAATTGTTATTGGATTAATACTACAAGGTTTTTGAATTAATAGTGGTGACTGCATGTTAAATAATGAACGTGATTTAAGTATTTCATTGAATTCTGAAATATGTATGTCATTCAACATAGAAGAATCACCGATGTACTGTGCAAGTCCCTTTACAACCAATTTTTGTTCATCAGTCAATCCCATTTCTACAAAAATTATTATTATTTTAGAATATTAATATTATCCTTCTTTTGTGATTATTAACTTTTTTTAATTAACTGAAAATATAAAAACAAAATTATAATGTACACAAGAATAAAAAACATCTTTTTATATAATTTTTTTCAAATTCTTAAATCAGTATACATAAACGCATAATAGCTAATTAATGAATACATTTTTATTAGATATGCATTCGAACAATGTCTTAAAATTACTTATTCTTTCTAAAAACCTGAAAATCAAACAATAAAGTGCAAAAGTTCTTATTTACAAAAAAATATAGTGACTATTTTCGTTGACTCTTAAGCCTAAATATTAGGCTGTATGACTTATATTTATTTGTATATATAATTTGTCAATTATTATTTAACTTGAGTAGCTATGTAAAAATAAATTCAATTAAGACAATTAAATTCTGTAAATGTATAAACATGAATTTTAATAATTTATTAACAAGATTCGTATTTTTAATAATTAAAACTCTTATACCAATTTTTTTGGGTAAATTTCCTCTTTTTTCATATAAACTATTTCTATAATTTTTAGAAATGATCAGAATATAAAAAAAACGATTTCATATAGTTTAGATAAACTTTATTTGAATTTCAAATTACTTTTTATACTATTTCAATAAATTTTACTAAAAAGAACTATGAATATGTTTACAGTGAAAAATGCTATTAGAAGTTCAAATTTATTCAAATAAACTATAAACGAAAAACCTGCTAAAACTGTCAAGTTCAGAACACTTCTCCATGCATTCATTTTTTATATATACACATATTTATATACATGCTCTTACTCACACAAACACGCTCGCGTACACAAACACACACCTTCACACACTCACACACATACACAGTAAAGATGTATACATAACACATGTGCACATACATATATAAATACGTAGCTACTCATACATAAAATACAAACATTCTTATACTCATGCGAGTTTGAAAATATACCTACGTACTCTCTCTCTCTCTCTCTCTCGCTCTCTCTCTCTCTTTCTCTCTCTCTCTCTCTCCATCTCTCTCTCTCTCTCTCCATCTCTCTCTCTCTCTCTCTCTCTGTCTCTCTTTCTTTTGAATGTGTGAATAAATGAATATGTATCCACGTAAGCCTTTAAATTACTATTACTGATAATGCACAGACAAAATATGTTTCCTAATAATGAATAAAAATCAATTTTATATAATCAAAAAAAAGATTCAGAAAATTTGTATAACTCCACAAATACTCATACAATCAATTCTCACACATTCGAAATACTTATTTTCACTTACGCGTTAACAAGATTTGTAACTACACCAACAACAACAAATATACCACTCAATTTTTTCCACTTGAAAGAAACTTTAGTGTTGTGCTCTATTATGTTGTTGTTTAATTAATTTTTGATCAAAAATACACGCACACATACTATAAGTGAACGCGAGTAGTTTCAGACTCGGTATACAGAGATGAAATTCCTTACAATACAATAATATACGACTTTTATTATATTGTAAGGAATTTTCATCTCTGTATATATATATATATATATATATATATATGTGTGTGTAAGTATAGTTTGTAAACGTAAACATAAGCGTTCAACGTGGAATATTCTAAGAATGTGAATATTCCGTAGAAGGATAATATGTATAGGACAATTCAAATGAAACATAGCATATCATTCAACAGAGGAATGTAGACTTGTTCACAAGTTCACATTATTTATAAATAAATTTAAGAGTAAAATTTGTGTATTGATTATTATGGCAAAATTTGTTAAAAAATGTAAATATTCAAATAATTAATTTTAAATTCAATACTAATTGAAATTGCTATAAATAATTATAAAATATATTTAACGATTGACAGTAATCTGCAAATTACGTGGAATCAAAAACGGCAAAATCATTAAATAAAAATGAAAACAACGATCATCTCTATTAAAAGGTAAAATACTGTATATGTAAAGTGAAATTAACAAACTGTTGAACATTTGTAACTCAAATATGCTAAAATATTTTACAGTCTGCAGATATATCAAACATTATATCAACATTAAATGACAAAGTTCATGTAGGTACAAAGTCCGCAACATGGCACTTCTTGAATAGTAAGTTGATTTTTAATATGTTATATAATCATATTGTTTAAAAAAAAATAATATTTTATGTTTGTTTCTTTCAGTATGTGATGACTGACGAATACATTGCCAAAATGTAATTAAAATCACATAATTATGGATTTTGTTTAAATGAAATTGTTAAGGATATTTAAAATGTTGAAAAGTATTAAATTTCAAAATAAAATTGTTAAAAGTATTAAAATGTTTGTAAGTTCCTATGTACACAAGAGTGTATATATGTATATGTATATGTATATGTATATATATATATATATATATATATATATATATATATATATATATATATATATATATATATATATATATATATATATATATATATATATATATATATATATATATATATATGTATATACATACATACATACATATGTATATACATGTCTGTGTGTGTGACGTTCCACGTCAACCGGAACACCGCCGTGCCCAAAATTCCGTTCGACCTACAAATTTTTAAAAATATGATCAAGCTGTTAGAAATCACAGGAGTTCCGAAAAATTCCAAGCAACGACTATTTTTATGTATTTTAAACTGCTAAACACGAATCCGACCCTCTTTTTTACCGATACCTCAAGGTACGCTTGGAATTTTTGAATAATGAAATTTAAAAGATAAAATAATTTTTACTAACATTGTTTGAGGTACAATCAGAAATTGTCATTTCACCCTTTGACATATTAACTTTGGTAGTTATTTGTTCAAATTTTCCGATGTTAGTTATTTTCCCGATAACATCTGTAAAAATTAACAAATTTGGTTAAATTCCAAATAAATACGTAATAAAAATTTGTTATTACTAACCAATAACAGTTTCTTTGGTTAAAGAATTGATTTCTTCGAAATTTATAAAATTATACGTGATTAATGGTACATCTGATGTAGATTTACATTCTTTAACAAAAGATTCAGATGTGAGTATAATTTCAAACTTGTTTTTTGTCTTATTGTATTTTCTATTTGCTAACTGAAAATCTACTTTCGTAAATTTATAGACTTTGTCAATCTGTAACAAATAATAATTAAAATACAATGTGTAAATTCTAATTTCATTAAATGTTTACAAAGATAATAATTACGAAAAAGAAAAAAATTAAAATATTATTTTCTTAATTCATAAATACTAACCAAGATTTTATTATAAAATATATCTACAGCATCATCAAAAGCTGTGCACCTAATGTCTCCTGATTTATCTAAAAGTGTCATCGAAAATACTTTCCAGTGTTATACGCACGAAGAGGTTCGATATGTATAACCCAGGCTTTTAATTGTAACCTGTAACAATAAACACTTACTTCAAAATCTTACATATACAAATTAAAATATCTTTCATTCACATATCTTTTAAGTTTTTAAACGCATTTTAAAAAACAACATTAAAAGTTTTGAAATTGAATTAAATTACAACATAGAAATTATTTAATAATAACTAAATAAAATTTTATATGAAAAATATTATTTAAATTAGTTATAAATAAGTTAATTTATTAGATTATCAAAATTACAAAATCAATTTTATAGATCATTCTATTTGATTAATTTATATTATATGTATCAAAATACATGTATACGTAAACACAGACATATGAGAGATATCCTAAGATTACATGCTCATATATACAAACGTGTATATACATACATTCTGAACTATAGGCTCTAGCGTAATTTTTTTCATACACACTTATACTACTCGTATCACGTGCATATTCCTACAAGCGCATTTACTCGTCAAAATAAATTTTTAATATATTCGGATATACATGCATGCACATTGATTTAAAAAAACACGTGTATACGTATCTTTTAAATTTTAAGGTCCATATTTATTTAAGTTTAACAAAATAAAAGAAACGAGTTTATTACAGTCTTATATGTATATATTTAAAACATAACTAAACATGCATGTAAATGTATTTTCCTAAGTAGAAACAACTTAATAAAGAATAAAAACTTTTTACAACCACGTGTAACAATAGAAAATATTACACACTATACTTACGCATTTATGTGATTTTCAACTTCATCTACTCCAACATAATTCGTACACAACTTCTTACATTTAGCTTCTGAGTTTACTGGAGTTTTTTTGTTAGACGTTCTGATAAAAAATAAAATGATATATACTGAACAATTGAAGACTATGTAACACTGAATAAGATTTGTCTAAATTACCAAATAATCACTGTATAATCGAATAGTCACACTAGGTAATCTATGTGTATTGACTGCGAAAGAATGTCATCAAGCAAGCAAATTCCTTGCCCTAAAGCTAAGTATACAAACATAAACATCAGAATTTGAATCTAGGTATATTCCTATATTACTTTCTCAATATTCAATATGTCAGAGTTTAACAGAAATATATATAAGTACATACAAGTACAAAGAACATGAAAAAAATAATCTTTAATTAGTAATTTATAATTCTAACAAAATAGAATTTTTTATAGCAGTTTACATGAATAATTTCAGTATTATCAATAAAATATTTAACTATGAAATAAAGGATATAAATACAATATAAAAACAACTTATTATTTACAATTGCAAAATCTTTAATTAATTATCCTTGATATAAATAATAAAAATATCTAATATGGCGAACTGTCTGAAACAAAATAAAGTATTTTTACTTCTTTATTTCATAAATATTAAATAAAAGTTTGAATGATATATATATATATATATATATATATATATATATATATATATATATATATATATATATATATATATATATATTTTTTTTTTTTTTATTTGTTTTTAGTTATATGCAAACATATAGATTTCAAACAAGGAAATATTATAACAAAAACAAAGTAAAGTCTTTATTAATGAAAGCTAGCAACATTAAATTTTAAATTAGAAACTACTAAGATTAGCAACTATCGCTATTCTTTTAACCATACAAATTTTTATTACATTATAGATTTAGCAAATGTCATAATACGACATACAAAAATGCACATATATATGTAAAAAATCAGTGATATGACATTTTATGCAGTATAACAATAGTTTTGGCTAATCTAGCCAAGATTATTGCGCCGCACATGCAGGCTTTAACACTGGTGGTTTATTCAATCTAGATACAAGTATTGAGCGCCAGCTGCGCGAATTCGCAGCACGATTTTACAAGTATTCTACCGACACATAGAATTACTTATACAATTAACTAACTATGGTGAGCACGCGGTACGGTGGGAAACGGTAATTGATCGGGGGCAGAAGCTAATTCTCAGGGACGCGAATTCAACTAATACACGGCGACAAAATACACGTGGGAAGGCGGCGACGTGATGCTCGACACGCACGCGGCGCAAGCTTTACAAAAATTTACCTATATAAATGTATATATACGGATATGCACTAAGCACAATAATAATCTGTGCAACTTACTCTTTTATTCGAATCTGGTGTGGCCTCCTTCGACGATACAAGTTGGTCGGCACACACGGTAAACGGTTTATATATATAGCTATATTCGCGAGCGGAACGAGCGGTTGGGTATTCGCACGGAGCTGATAGAAGAATACGAAGCGTCTGTGTACGTGGCTCAGTACGAAGTGGACTCGTTGTCCCTTCGCTCCCGCGGCGCTACACTCGGGTTTCGGTAGTGCGGACCGAGCCCGCCTAAGGGCGCAGCGCATGCATTGGCGAGGGAGAAAGAGAAGTGAGAAGGAGGAAAGGGGAGCGTCTGCTCGCGGTGACGTCACGCTATGTGGCATGCAGTCGACGGCTTGCAGACGGTGTTGGAGAGGGCGAGGAAGGACGAGTGGCCAGGACGAGGAAGTGCGACGAGGGATGCAGCAGGAGGGGTATCTGGGCAACGGTGCCGACGAAGGGGCACGAAGACGAGAGCTGCAAGGCCCAGGACGGCGTACTTGCAGCAGGAGCACTGGGCACGGTTAACCTCGAAGAGGTTATGTTTACATACAGCTTCCTACTGCATTCATCCACTGCCACTATTATCAAGTGAGATGAGTCTTTAGTTTATCACTGTAATCTCCCCTTACTAATGCTATGTTGTTTCTAGGTGTCTGGCGAGTGCTTCGGAGGCTGTTGCTGCTGCTGTTATGGGGGAGCGGGTCTGCTGTAGACTAACTCATCTTTATGCTTTCTACGGTGTATGCTGCAGGCCTCCTTCATGTCTAGAGAAGTAGCTGCTCCGCCCAAGGTGGATCTATTCATGCCTTTCAAGGCATACAATCAGGTGGGTATCATTCTAATACCATTTTACTTATATTCTCGATTTCTAATCTCTTGTGTGTTTCCTTAGGTTGCTCGAAGGGACAGGAGTAAGGAGAGGAGACGCCAGGACATGCTCAGCGCACCCCAGCCGAGACCAGCCAGCTCCCACCTATGCGAGGCTTTCTGGGATGGCAGCTGTGCGTCCTCTTCAGCTGCTTCAGGGCATTGGAGAGCTCGCTTGCTCTGTGTCGTCCAGGGGAATAGTGTACGTGTGTGTGGACGTGTATAGTGAGTGAGATGGGTAGGTAGTGTGCTATCGTTCACATAGGCTAGTTCTGTCGAGCATCGGACTCGCACTGAGCAGTTCGTTCGACAGACTGGAAGTTGTGTAACGCACACAAAATGTGGTGTTACAGCAGGATAATTTAAATTTTCTATTCCTTTTTATTATTATTTTTATAATTATAATTATTAACATTATCGATTTTTACCTTTTAATACTTGATTTTCTCAAAGATTATTTCATGGGCAAATAAATAACTGAAATAATTTATTTTTTGTAAGTCAGTCGACAAAATTATAAAAATTTGAACGGAAACATTTAATTTAGTTTATTGTTTTATTTTTGCAATTTTCTACATTATCTGCAAATACAGTTCGTATCAAGGGGCGCGGTAGCGCCCGCTGGCATATATAAGTACCCATGGTACGAAGCCGAAGGGTGCACCGTCGCCTTTTATACGTCTAATTGTGCCTTTTTAACCTCTTCAAAATCTTTAAATATCAATATCTAAACACTGATTGACTTATGTGCAGTCTATTGTCACTGTTTTAAGAGATAATAATTTAGTCTATCACGCAAAAAAAGTTTCTGTTAAAAAAGATTCATCTAATTAAAGATATAAAGCATGATATATTTGCTCACATTTTTTTTCATTTTGTTCTCCGCATTTCCGTTTTCTCTAATCATATGTATATTTGAATATGTATATATATATGTATATATATATATATATATATATATATATATATATATATATATATATATATATATATATGTGACTTCCGTTTTCTCTACTCATATGTATAATACACATATACACACATACAGACTATATATATAGTGCCTGCAGACAGTGCAGACGACAACCACAAAATCTAACCTATTATTAAAATCAAATGTTGAAGGATGAAGGATGCGTTTGTGTCATTTGTATTATTAAAATAAAACGGGTTGTTTCTACGTGATTTGTTTTTATTACGTGATGACATCTCTGTACGACGATTTCGAAAAATATCGTACGTCCGAAAAAGTGGCAAGACCGTCATCTGGAATAAAATTATTGCAATCCCAAGTGTAGTTGAAAAAAGCTGCTGTTTTACATGGTAAGAGAGATAAAGAAAAAGACTAACAATGAATTCTGTCGAAAGAGATGAAGAACGCACAACATTCAGGAGTACTGGACAAGGTGTTACCATCGCTCCATTGCCTTTCTGCAGGAGGCTACACCAGAAGTTGTACCGAGACCACTTCCTTGACAGAATCTAAATCATCAAGGATACACAACGTCTTCTGTTGCAGCAAAAATCGTGGCAAAGTATGGATTTTAAGAGGGTCAGGAACTTGGAAAGAAAGAGCAGGGAATGTCTAGCATTGCAAGTAAAGAAGACTAGTAAAAGAAGAGGTAGAATAGTATAGTAAACAAAAAGGAACAATTAAGGACGTCTTCTCTGCCTTTCAGTATGTTGCCCCCTTGAAACTCGCAAGGAATAAACAAGATGAAACGAGCATTACTGAAATCATGAAGTCATCAAGTAAAGTTGTTTTGCTCAGAAATATGGTTGGAATTTCTTTGGTGCCACGCTTATAGGTAAAGTCATTGTTAAAATGCATATACAGCAATTAGCTGTGATAATTGCATTCAACGAAGAATTATTAGATAAAACAATAAAGCAATTAGTTTTTTTGTAGGTATATCGACAACGATTTCTTGGTTGTTCAATAAATTTGTTATACTTGTGGTATGCTACTTCTGAGTAACAAGTATTTATGTGCTCGTGCGCAATCATCATCAGGAATATACAAAGTCATCTGCTGATTGACCATAAGCATACAGGGCATAAGCCACTATGCACCAGAAAAATACCACACAATAATGGGGATGCAGTAATTGAATATCCGCTCTGATGTTGTCATGATGTTAATATAATACAAATCAATTTCTCCAATAGATGTACTGTTTTTTAACCCAAATTTTTGTTATTGATGAGGGTCTTTGTGAATCTTTGTACTCGTGTAAGTGCTTCTTGTGTTTAAGGGATTATTTGAAAGTAACACATAATATACTCATGTTGTATCCAGATATAAAGTCAACGCTGGCTCAGAAGGGTCATTTTAATGTAGTTATAAAACTATAATTAATACAATGTTTGCAAGCTCGTGTTTATAATTACATTAAAAGACTCTTTTCACCCAGCGTTGACTTGATATCTGAATAAAACATGAATATTATAAGAATATTATAAGGTTCTTTCCAAGGAATTTTTTTAAAATTTATTTTAAGTGAATTTTGATAATCGAATAGGGCTACGTAATGGTTTAGATAACATTGCAAAAGATTATTTCAAGTAGTTTAAACGAAAATTGAGTCAATCAAACTTTCAAGTTACCCATACACAAACATTTATTTATTTGAAAGTAACACATAACTTTCTAAAAAGTAAAATCTTGGCAAGTATAAGTTTCGTTATTACCCACAATATAAATTAAAAGAAATACGCTACAATTAAACTAGTAAACATAAACTAATATTATATTTTTAAAATATTTCTATTTTTTCGAGAATAGTAAGAATAAATTTCCAGTCTGTGGAAAAGTTGTGAAATCTATAAAAAATACCTTTCTAAAAAGTAAAATCTTGGCAAGTAAAAGTTTCATTATTACCTACAATATAAATTAAAAGAAATATGTTATTACCAGAATAAGACGTTCAATTATGAATTTCATGAATACACTACAATTAAAATAGTAAACTTAAACTAATATTCTATTTAAAAAATAATATAATTTAAAATATTTACATATTTTACTAATTCTGATAATCTCAAATGAACGCCAAAGAAATTAATGAAATCGATTAATAAATTGGCAAGTATTGTATTTTTATTTTTAAATCTTATTTCCTTATTTTATTAATTAGTATGAAGTATTTATAAATAATACCTTTCCAAAAAGTAAAATCTTGGCAAGTATAAGTTTCATTTATACTCGCAATATAAATTAATAGAAGTATGTTATTGCCAAAATAAGTCGATCAATTATGAATTTTATTCATAAACTAGACTTAAAATGGTAAAATTAACCTAATATTGTATTTAAAAAATAATATAGTTTAAAATATTTCCATTTATTACTAATTCTTATAATCTCAAATAAACGCTAAAGAAATGAATGAAATCGACTAATAATTTGGCAAGTATTGTATTTTTATTTTTAAATCTTATTTCCTTATTTTATTAACTAGTATGAAGTATTTATAAAAAATACCTTTCCGAAAAGTAAAATCTTGGCAAGTATAAGTTTCATTTATACTCGCAATATAAATTAATAGAAGTATGTTATTGCCAAAATAAGTCGATCAATTATAAATTTTATTCATAAACTAGACTTAAAATAGTAAAATTAAACTAATATTATGGGGCCTGCGGCGGCTCAGTCGGTAGAGTGTCGGATTCCCACGCCGGTGACCCGGGTTCGAATCCTAGTCTCTGCCGATTGATACAAGCACCTCTGTAAAAATTACATGTGCTTTGTTTACAAACACACCGCAGACCCCCGTCGTCGATTAGCACCACATGGAAGCACAAACATGGCGACGTTAAATAATAATAAAAAAAAAAAAAAAAAAAACTAATATTATATTTAAAAAATAATATAGTTTAAAATATTTCCATTTATTACTAATTCTTATAATATCAAATGAACGCTAAAGAAATGAATGAAATCGATTAATAAATTGGCAAGTATTGTATTTTTATTTTTAAATCTTATTTTCTTATTTTATTAATTAGTATGATGTATACAGACTATTTAAAAATATTATATAGTTTAAAATATTTCTATTTTTTACTAATTCAGATAATCTGAAATAAACGCTAAAAAAAATAATTAATTCGATTAATAAATTGGCAAGTATTATATTTTTATTTGTAATTCAATGTCATTTTTTTATGAATTAGTATGAAGTATACAAATTAATAATACCTTTCAAATTTAATATTGTAAGACATTAAATTTGACATAAATACATGTTGATAAGAAATAGGTCAAAAAGTCGAACCTCAAACACAGATCTATAATACTGTCGCTACATTACACTCGCGTTACATGTAGTGCGCATATGGCAATTCATTTCTATTATAGGTAAGCTAACTGATACTTTTTGTAATCAAGCCAATATAATATTACGGACAAACAGTTTATACCTTATCTAGGGCTCTGACTTGCTGCCGTCGTTAATTGCTACGAACCTTACGTAACTCGGGCACTGTTCGAGGTTATTTTTCCCAAATTCGAGCAATGTTCCAGGTTTAACTGTAGTTCAATATAAAATATAGTGCATTGACGGTCTCTTTAATTTCGACATATAACTATGAACATACTTGACGGACCCGTCGTCTCGCAGTCTATTGTTGGACTACCTACCTTGTTTAAGATCAATTTTTGATCATGAACATCCAACGTGTATTCAATATTTTTATATTTCATTTATTTTATTCTTTTATAATAAAACATTACATATTTTTGTACCCTTTAAAAAACTTATAATAATATCCAAAATTACAGCGCTGCTTGTGTTTTGTGACATAATAAACTACTTACTATTTCTTGCATATAATACTTTCTTTTAGCTTTTATCTCAAGAGTGTATCATCATTATTAATATTGTCTTATTCATTAAATATGTATCACATTACATATTGCATAAAACAATTGTATACGTATATGCTTCCAGCATCTATGATTAAGCTAATGCGCCGGTTTGAATACGTGTATAAATGAAACGGGTTAAACTGAAATTTTAGATTTATTCCAGGTCTAGGTAGAAGCGGTTTTGTCAAGATGACACAAGAATGGCATCACCCTGAAGTAATGTGAGCAACAGTTTTAAGGTGGGTTCTGCCAGAAGAGGAAAGGGAGGTAGATTTTAGTGGGTAGGTTTGCGATGCAAAGGCCGTATAGTTTTCTCGCGTTTTTGTTTCTGTTATTTTTCGTCCTATATTATAAACGCGGTGGATGCATCCCCAACCAGCCCCAACTATCTGGCTGTGCGGACCCAGTTGGGTGTGCCTTAGGTGACATTTCCTCCATTCCCTCAACAAAAAAAAATCTATGATTTTGCTAACTCCTTTTATTTAGAAATATTACCTTCTATTCTACGAACACCGTAAACTTCGAGACGACGGGTCTGTCAAGTATGTTCATAGTTATATGTCGAAATTGAAGAGACCGTCAATGAACTATATTTTATATTGAACTACAGTTAAACCTGGAACATTGCTCGAGTTTGGGAAAAATAACCTCGAACAGTGCCCGAGTTACCTAAGGTTCGTATCAATTAACAACGGCAGCAAGTCAGAGCCCTAGATAAGGTATAAACTGTTTGTCCGTAATATTATATTGGCTTGATTTTAAAAAGTATCAGTTAGCTTACATATAATAGAAATGAATTACCATATGCGCACCACATGTACCGCGAGTGTAATGTAGCGACAGTATTATAGATCTGTGTTCGAGGTTCGACTTTTTGACCTATTTCTTATCAACGTGTATTTATGTCTTACAATATTAAATTTGAAAGGTATTATTAATTTGTATACTTCATACTAATTCATAAAAAAATGACATTGATTACAAATAAAAATATAATACTTGCCAATTTATTAATCGAATTAATTAATTTCTTTAGCGTTTATTTCAGATTATCTGAATTAGTAAAAAATAGAAATATTTTAAACTATATAATATTTTTTAAATAGTTTGTATACTTTATACTAATTAATAAAAGAAGGAAATTGATATACAAATAAAAATACAATGCTTGCCAATATATTAATTGATTTCATTAATTTCTTTAGCGTTCATTTGAGATTATAAGAATTAGTAATAAATGGAAATATTTTAAAATATATTATTTTTAAATATAATATTAGTTTAATTTTACTATTTTAAGTCGAGTTTATGAATAAAATTCATAATTGATCGACTTATTTTGGCAATAATATACTTCTATTAATTTATATTTCGAGTAATAATGAAACTTATACTTGCCAAGATTTTACTGTTTGGAAAGGTATTTTTTATAGATACTTCATACTAATTAATAAAATAAGGAAATTGATTTAAAAATAAAAATACAATACTTGCCAATTTATTAATCGATTTCATTAATTTCTTTAGCGTTCATTTGAGATTATCAGAATTGTAAATATTTTAAACTATATTATTTTTTAAATAGAATATTAGTTTAAGTTTACTATTTTAATTGTAGCGTACTCATGAAATTCATAATTGAACGTCTTATTTTGGTAATAACATATTTCTTTTAATTTATATTGTGAGTAATAATGATACTTATACTTGCCAAGATTTTACTTTTTAGAAAGGTATTTTTTATAGATACTATCGGCTCTTCTTCGATCTCGGACAGGTCACCTTTAAAGTGACCAGACGGGATTCTGAAGAGACCGCAAACCACGAGTAAATATTTAAAGAGGATGTCACAATCACAATGGCTACCTCCCAAATCAAATTTATTTAGATTAACTTGCACCATAGCAAAGGCGCTTCTGCTGTTTTGCAAAAGAGCATGGCTGCGGTGCACACAGGTATAGCACTAATCCAGTAACCCTGAATTGTCAAAGACTATATTAAAGGGCTGGGTAATGTTGATTTTTGTTACAGGGACACCAGTACGAGCAATCCAAGGGCATATGTACTGGTAAGAGGAGTTTCAGCATTCCCACTGATGGAACTCTGCACGAGGGACCTGGCAGTGGTATCAATAGAGGTCGAACCAGATCTCAAACTGGTTGTGGGATCGGCGTACTTACCTCATGATGCGCCGTACTGTCCTACTCCGGAAGTGCGCAAACTTGTCAGCTTCTGTGAGGCAAGAGGTTTACCTCTATTATATGGTGCCAACTCGCACCATCAGGTGTGGGGCTGTGCGGATTCAAACAACAGGGCAGTGAACCTTGTATCTTGTTAGTACCGAATTGGATATTCTAAGTACAGGGTTGTAACCAACCTTCCGCAATGCAATAAGGGGAACGATGATAGATATTACACTGTGCACCAGGGACCTTATCGGCAACATTTTGAATTGAAGAGTTTCTAATGAACCATCTCTTTCAGATCATGCTCAATTGAAATTGAAGCTCTTGACTAACATTCCTACAGAAGAAAAATGGATCAGGGACCCAAAGAGGACTGTCTGGGCGAGTTTCCGGACTGACACTGAGGCACAACTCGGTCGGCTACCAATGTTGATCGAGGATGTGGCTGGGTTAGAGGAAACTGCGAAACAATTAAATAACATACTTACTACGGCCTACCATGAAAACTGCAGATCACATCTTGTAAGGAATAATGGCAGGACCAGACGGTGGAACGACAATCTGCAAAAATGAGAGATAACAACAGAAGGTTCTACAGTAGAGCTAGGAAAACTAAAAGGATGATAGACTGGGCGAATTACAACAAGTCCAGGGACGCTTATAGAGAAGCAGTAAGACTTGCACAACAAAAATCATGGGAGTCTTTCTGCGATAGTGTCACTAGTTATAATCAGGCAGCAAGGCTGGATAAACTGCTAGCGAAGAACCCGGAGGGTATTCTGGGAACTGTTAAAAAGCAGGATGGGAGTTACTCAGTCACAGACGAGGAGATTCTTGACTGCCTAATCAGGGCTAACTTCTCGGGCTTTACTAGGACTGAGGAGGGAGTCGGGAATTGGATCCTTCAGCCCCTACAAGTCCCCGGGCCCTGATGGGATTTTGTCGGTCCTTTTACAAAGGGCAGGCGAACCCATTATCGGGCCATTAGTGAGACTTGTCAAGGCTAGTTTCGCCCTGAGACACATCCCATCCGCTTGGCGGGGAACCAGAGTAGTCTTCATACCCAAGGCAGGCAGAAATGGCTACACATCGCCTAAGGACTTCAGGTCTATCAGTCTCACTTCTTTCCTCCTAAAACTAACAGAAAGATTAGTTGATAGGTTTATATGTGAAACGACGCTATCTCTAAAGTCTCTTCACAATGGACGGCATGCATACCGTGCTGAAAGATCTACAGAATCAGCTCTAAATGAAGCCGTCACTTCGATTGAAAGTCAACTTGAAGTCAAAGGATTTGCCATAGGCATCTTTACGGACGCCGAAGGGGCTTTCAATAATACCAAGACAGAGATTATCAGGGAAGCTCTTCGGAAAAGAGGAGTTCCGGCACTACCAATCGACTGAATTTGCTTCATGCTGAAGAACAGATACATTAAGGTTAGCAAAGGTGGCAAAACTATTATGGGCTCGGTCAGTGATGGATGCCCACAGGGGGTGTACTTTCTCCCCTCCTATGGTGCATAATCGATGACGAGCTTACAACTCGGATCACAGGAATAGGATGTAAATGTCGGATACGCTGATGACGTACTAGCTATTACCAGGGGGCCCTTTCTGGAACCCCTAGTGAGCATCACACAACGAGTCCTAGATACTATTAATACTTGGTGACTGGAAACGGGTCTTTCAGTTAATCCAGATAAAACCGAAGTAGTGGTGTTCATCAGAAATTATAAATGGTCACTACCAATGGACCTCAAGCTAGGAGGACACGAACTCAAGATTTCTGAGGAAGCAAAGTATGTAGGGGTTATTCTAGATAAGAAACTTAACTGGAATGCACAACTTATGAGAGAGTATAAAAAGCACACAGAAGCCATATGGCAATGTAGAAGGGCCATTGGCAGAAATTGGGGCTTGAAACCAGAGATGGCTATGTGGATTCATAATGCCATTCTGAAACCAAGACTAACATATGCGGCGGTAGTCTCGTGGAATAAATCAGAACAATGCACGGCAAAGAAGATATTGGAAAGGGCTAGGAGCCTAACACTGAAATAAATCACGGGAGCCATGAGCACAACTCCAACTGTGGCGATGGGCACCCTGGTAAATCATGAACCTCTCCATCAAACTCTAAAAGCCGAGGCGGCCAAATCGGCGCTCCGATTAAAAGATACAGTTGAATGGAATACTAATGTAAAGCGAGCAAAAATGCTTCAGGGACTCCTGCAGGGAGATATTTTAACAATGCCGACAGATAAGAGCCTACGAAGTGTATCTTTGATAAGAAATACAAAATAAGCATACCCACTCGCTATGAGTGGTTGAATGGACCCTGCCCCATACCGGAGAACGGAGAGAACTGGTTCACCGATGGTTCCAAAGGTGAAGCGGGCGTGGGAGCAGGGGTATATAGGAGGATGGACAGAAAGGGATTCACGGTCCCTATGGGAAACAATGCGACCATCCATCAGGCAGAGACACTTGCTATCATTCGGTGTGCACAGAAAGCCGCTGAGGATGAGGGTGGAAGGAATATCTTCATCTGCAGAGACAACAAATACACTCTATCAACATTAGCTAATTACACAACGAAATCCAAGTTGTTGGCAGAATGCCATGAGGCAATAAACAACTTGGCAAACTCAGGAAACACCGTTACACTGGTATGGACTCCTGGACACAGCAATATTCTCGGAAATGAGATAGCTGGCAGGCTTGCTAAACTAGGCGCCAAAGAGAGATTTATCGAACCGGAACCAATGATTGGCATCAATGCTAAGAGAAGATCGGACAAGTTGAACAACTGGGTGACCAAAGAGCATGGGAAGTACTGCACCATGGCTAAAGGTTGCCGTCAAGCCAAAGCCTTGCCTGGCACGGAGCTTAACGAGAGGAGGAGCAAAGACCTTCTGAAACTCAAGAGAGCGGATGCAAGAACCATTACTGGTATTCTTACTGAACATGGTTTCTTAAATTATCATAAACACAACGTAGGGCTGGCAGAAAGTCCAATGTGCAGGTTTTGTTTGGAAGAGGGGGAAACCTCATCGTATATTCTCTGCAAGTGCCCAGCAATCATGAGCAAGCGGAGAATGGTGACTAAATATAATCAAAAATAATTAAATGAAATGTACTTACTACTAACTTAGAATATACTTTTCTTCTATCTTATTCTTTTACTTTTATTTCTACCTCTTATTACCTATAATTATTTTTCTTCTATTTCAGCTTTACAATTTAAATTTTTGTATATATTTTATCTCAATTATGAATTATTACTGACTCTTATTCTAATTTATAATTATGACTGTATATAATTTTAGAATTCTTTATTATATTTTGCTATCAATCAATTACAAATTTCTAATATAAAAAGGATTTAAAGTATTCTGATACAAAATTTAATATTTAAAAATATTAACAATGTAAATTTAAAATAAAATTGTCAATTCTTCAAATATTTACCATTATATAATTACAATAATTAATAAAGGTTTTTGCAAAGTTTAGTTCCAGAAATATGGCGATACACACACACACACACATTTTCTAAAAACGCGTGATTGAAACTCCAAACACCACAAAACGAAATTCTGATGTGTTTTTTATGAAGTTCAAAATTTTACTATTACAAAGCTTTCTCTAGGAGAAAGCAGAGATTTTTAGAAAAACAACAATTTAGCAATTGAATTTTAACTCCAAAACCGGTCACCAAAATGATTTCAAAATTTTTACAACTTATTGTTTTATTTTGTGAAGTCTCATCTTGAATGTTTTTCAAAAAGTCAACCGTTTATCTTCAGAGATATATTGGCAATATAAGATTTTTATGAAAAAATTTCAACCTTGCTGACTATAAAACCATAAGGTTTTAAAAGCTGCGCAAAAAAAGACGCTAAGACAAACAAAAGATCTATCTAAAGAATTTTCCTAATTTTTAGAAAAACGTCATTTTAACATGAATTAATCAAAGATTCTGTCCAAAATATGCTTAATTTCCTACCAAGATATTCTTTTTCTGAGTTATTATATAAATATTGCAAATGCATATTTTATACATATAAGTTTAATAAACTATTATTTTTTAAGATACTTCCAAAATTTTTATACTTATCTCAAAAGTAACAGTTTAAATCAAAGCTATTTTCACATACTTTAAAAGTTATATTCATTAAAATCACATATTTAAAAATACATCTATGCATCATGATCAAAGTCATAAACTACAACCGAGCGAGAGTCAGCGAGCGAGGTAACTATCGCTAGTAATAATGAAATTAGGTCCTCTCTTTGAGAAAGCATTCTGCTAAGGCAGTTAATAGCGGTTTCTTCGTTAATTTTGGTATAAATCTGAAACGAGCGATCGGACAGAAAAACGTTAAATACAAATGTTGTAGCTAGATAAATTATCTATACAATGAGATCCGTTAAAATAAGATTGGACTATTTTTTATTGGACTATTAGTTTCCCTGCTACCTGTTTTTTTCCCGCGGAAAAATTGAATTTTGAAAATCGCTCATATAATATAATTCTTAAAACAATTTTACGTTGTTTTGAGGAGGGTCAGTGAGGCGGGGGAAGGAAAGGATAGGAAGACGGGGGGAGTGAATGTTAAGCTCTAATTAATAGTATATTATGACACGCTTCGCTCGTGCGAAAACCCTCGAGCAAGGTAGAAAACCATCTCCCACAACAGTCTCATACGATATTTTATAGCACAATAACCTCAAAATTGACAATAAAGTTAGCATTTTGAGGTTAGTGTGCTATAAAATAACTATATAATGTAGTACGATATGTATATATACATATATTGTATGCATGATTTAAAAAAATGTGTACACTAATTGAACATCTCCTTTTATATTGTCATGTACATAGCAATTTAAATCAAGACAACATTCACAAGAAAGTTGAAAAAATTTTTAAGTATATTGATTTGTGCATAAATTAATAACAAACATTTGTTATATGTTACGGATAGAATTCATTAGTAATAAGAAAATGTAACTGTATAATAAGTTGCTTTGCAAAAGGTCTCTAAAATATTCTGTACAGTTCAAACGCGATAACGTTCTCGAGTTTCTTATGTATATGTTTGCAGCGGTCGTCGGCGGCGACTTTTGGCGGCGCGAAGAGCGGCTCATTTCTAGCTCAAAAAAGAATGACGCAGAGGTCAGATGTACTTTAGCCCTTGTACAGAACAGTAGTTTCAACGCGTGTTGTAACAACCCGGCCGATGTATATAATAACAACTACTTTAAATAAAAATTGCGTATCAATTATTTTAACAAAATCCTTCGTATAATTACTTTCTGAACATTATAGTTCTATAATAAAAATTTTCCAAGAAATTTCCCTATTTCTAGCTGTTTATATGACAACGTATCCAAATCCAAAATCTAATTACAAGCAATATGTTTCTTAAAATAAGTATTTCTAGAATTATTAGAGCACTAGTTATAACTAAAAAAAAAGAAAAAATTCCTTTGAATTATATATTTTTCCTTGTTATACATAAATTAAATTTTCCCGCGTTTATTTCGAATAGGTATTGTGTTATTGAAACATTGCCAAGTTCTTATTAGGTTTTTAATAAGCTTGCAAATTTTATCTACAGAATAGAACGTTGAAATTAAAATTAATTTAGCTAAATGTACAATCTCAAGAAAAATAAGTTAATTGAAAGTAAAAGCATAATACTACGACTATATAAATAAGAACTCTCTCGCTAACACGAAAAACGGATATAACATAAAAAACATTCAAAACAAAGTATTAGGTAATATCTACATAAGGCAGAGAATATGAAAGATACAGAAAGAAAATACTAATGGAGTATTTTCAGAGGAATTATATGTTGTTACTGGTGGATGCTGTCGTGAGACTTTTCACGTAAATCAAGAGAATTCTACATCTTTTTCTCAATGCTTGACTTAAAAGTGCTTCTCATTTATTATATTGCAGCACAATTTAATTGCAAAATGCACTGCGTGCTAAAACTAATGAAAAAGCACGTGATTTAAACACTGCATTCGTTGAAGACAAAATGTTGAGAAACCGTATTATAAATGACAAGTCATTTCAGTATAATTAATATTTGGGCAATTAAAATGAAATTTCTTGTACATAAACTGTGTATTTACTATTTAGCCAACTTTATGACTTTTAGAAGATTCTGTAATGACTTTTAGAGGTTTCTGAAATTCCTATGTCTAAGCAAAGTAGTTTAACATGAAAATACGTTTGTGAACATTGAGTAAACTATATAAAATACGTTTGATGCCTCTAAACTGTATACTTAAAGTATTTTACTTTTAAATTATTTCCCATATTGGAAATCAACCTGAAATTTTTATCTTGATCGATATCAATGATATCGTCAGTATCTCTATGCATATTTCTTATTCTTTTACGTGCTGCGAAAATTCGAAAATTTATAAAGAAAATATCGCTAAGACAGGTCTCGCTCATATTGCCGTTAATTCACTGGTTAATAGTGAAAGTAAATATTCACTAATTAAATAGTGAATATTCACTAGTAAACCAGTGAATCTACGTTTTTTCACTAATTCGACTAGTGAGTTTCAGTATTAAGTACTAAATCAGTGAATATTCACTATTATGTCAGTGAAATATGTACTTACTAGCAAAATTAGTGGAATTTTCACTAGTTCAAATTTAGAGAGTAGACTCTCATCAACTATTTTCCCGAAGCCCAAAACTCATCACAAAATTGTAATGATTCTTTGTAGCATTTTATAACTTGCTCGATGAAAACATAGAAACGTTTCTTGATTTAAAAAAATTCATCGAAGAAAAATTTCTCATACATATCAAAAGAAAAATAACTTTTAATCGTAAGCGTTAAAATATCTTCCCAACAAATGTCATATTTGTATAACCATATCTATACAGAAATGAATTAAAAACGCGAATCACTCATGTGCTCCACGAAAACGCCTCTCCCACTAAATTCGCAATTAGCGGACAATCCAGCTCAGAGTATAATGACGGGAAACCACGCTTTAAAAGCCGTCTCATAAGAGAAGTATGCCACCGATCGCGAGTCAAGGAACGTAACGAGAAGAGAACAGGCGCTGAAGTCGCGCAGGGGGAATTATCATTCGGAATTAGGGATATAGTTTGTGGCCGGACGCGGATTATGCATAACGCGAATCGGCCGTACGAATTCATTAGAGGCAGCGACGCGAAATGATCATAAGAGATCGCGCGAAAGTCATCCAACACCAATTCGAATGAGATTGCTGGGGTAGTTTTCACTAGGACATGGATGCTGCAATTAATAGATAGAAGGGAACAATTTAGTAAATTTTATTATTTTCTGTTCTAAAATTTACATTAATGTATACTAAATAGAAATAGAAATGATGAAAACATATGATTTCAAATTAGATGGAGAACACCTTTGACTATTAATTGGATAAAGAAAATACTTAGTGGAGGTACTTAAAGTGGGGTTATAGCAAAATTGAAAACTTATTTAATATTTAATCTTTTTCCCTAAACTTTGTATACATAATATTTTAAGCATTACTACAGATAATGCATAAATTTTTAATAAAATTGCACAATTTTGCTCAAGTCTTCTACGTACTAGATTTCAAACTCGATTAACAAAAAAATTTGTATATTTTCTTCAAAGCAAAGTAAACACTGCAACAATCTCAGAATTTTTTATATGCCCAAATACTTGTTTTAAAAATACAGGACTGTAATAAAAAATTAATGAAGAAACACTATTTTTTATTATACATACATATCCTACGTTCTTTAAAAATATAATTTGCAAATCAGAGATTGTTACTATGTTGTTATTATGTTTAAGAAACTATCCTGAAACTTTGAACTCGATCTGTAGAAACCTAATGCGCAGAAGACTTCTAAAGTAATGCAAAATGTAGTTTTGAGACAAACACACTTTTGTAAGGAAAAGAGCTATTTCCCAAAAATAATTCTTATTTATACTTTACAATTATCATTGAATTCATGAAAAATTGCTGACTATACGGCTAATAATACCCATTTTATCAATTCCCTTTGCATGCATGATAAAGGTCCTATTCACACACTTATTACAAAAATACGTACGTATAACACGGAAGAAAAGGGCTTTTTCAGACTCGGATGATGATTTGAGCATTCTTGTTCAATCATCCTTCCTAACAATAAGCCCATTTTCTATCCTTGTTGCACAATGTACTATAACTTTTATTTTACTCACAAATGTACTTCTTTTTGGTGTAAAAATGTTCAACGAATAGAAAAAAATGTTAATTAAATAAAAGCCATATTTTTATTTCCATGGGGTGTATCGGGACAGTTGTGATAACTTTACTTCAGAAGTGTGGCGTCATCTATTCAATCGCACGCTAGTTTACTCGTTACCATGCAGAACGGAAAAATTCTACACAATAATTTGTTACACGTAAACTCTGTACACATTTTTTCCTTTCAACATTCAGCACGGAAAAATTCTACACAAAAATTTCTTACATGGGATTTCCCGTCTTTTATAGAGATAGGTTCAGTCGCTGCATATTATCATAAAATAACAAAATATTTTTGGTTTTTCTATTTTAGACACCAGCAGTTGATGTTAGATGTCCCACCGTTTCACACCTCCGACGCCGAAGCCGTTGCAAACTTCTCTAATATATATATATATATATATATATATATATATATATATATATATATATATATATATATATATATATACATGCTTTGAAAAACCTGAAAAAAAATTTGTTTATGTTTTCAAATATGTATTCTATGCTTTTATATAGAGTGATCCCCTTAGGTTTGAATATAAATAATTATGCATGTATTTTTATTATGCTTTAACAACATTCAAACTTTATTGAATATTGTTATGTTTAAATATCAAATTTTAAGTAGTCTTTGAATAATTACAAATTCAGTCGAGTTGCGGGGACTGAGAACCCGGGTACTGAAATTACGTGGGAACTAAACTGCTCTTATAGACAGGGATGTCTCGGGGACTAACACGGTCCTATACTAAATACACACTGCAGTCCCCGAGAATTTTGTCCCGAGCCTGTTCAGTCCACGCGACTCGACTGTATATTTTATATAAAAACACATTACATTTTTACTAATATACGTTTATAAATATTCATGTTTTTAAGATATCATTTTGACTACATTTTAAGTAAAGCATATTAGAATAATTATTAGTTATGTTAATTTTTACTATAACTATAAATGTACCTTTATAATAAGATGCACATACATTATATTTTAACTTCAAACTTTTAGTTATATCTTTATAATGTATATGTAGAAGTTTATTGTAAACACATATAATACAAAAATTACTTTTTATTTAAATATCTAACTTAAATATCAAATCCCTTTTGCTAGTTTTTAAAATGTAATGTGTTAATTGCATGTTAACTAACAATACAACTCAATTATTATTTAAGTCGAATAGTTAGTTTATTAGATGTAAAAATACTAAGTAATAAAACATTAACGTACAACTGTATGTATTTATTATAAAAACAATATCATGTACTATTCGTTTAATATACATTTCTGACATAAACGTTTCATTAAAATAAAATAACAGTCATTAATATTCAATTAGTTAGTATACCAAATGTATATTCTAAGAAAAAATCAATCTTTGTACAGGTAGATAGCCTACAGGGGAGCTATGTGTGTGTGTGAGAGAGATAGATAGATAGATAGATATAATGTTTATTTGTAAATATTACAAAACGTACAGAGAGAGAGAGAGAGAGAGAGAGAGAGAAAGAGAGAGAGAGAGAGAGAGAGAGATAGATAGATAGATAGATAGATAGATAGATAGATAGATAGATAGATAGATAGATAGATAGATAGATAGATAGATAGATAGATAGATAGATAGATGTACGATTTATTTGTCACTGTTTGGCTTAATTACATTACATGAATTGTTACATCGTACATATACATATGCATATACATTTTTATGACATATTTCACGACTGAGGCATAAAACACGGGAAAATAGACAGATAGATAGATAGATAGATAGATGGATGGATGGATGTATGGATGGCTGGATGGATGGATGGGTGGATGGATGGATGCATGGATGGATGGATGGATGGATGGATGGATGGATGGATGGATGAATGGATGGATGGATGGCTGGATGGATGGATGGATGGATGGATGGATGGATGGTTGGATGGATGGTTGGATGGATGGATGGATGGATGGACAGATAGATAACCATGTACTCCTCGGTCGTAAAAAATGTCAAATTAATCACCCTGCGGTCGCCTGAGGTGCCTGCCTAATGCCGTTTTAAACTTACATAATGACGACAGATACTTGATGCTGCAGGGGAGGGAGTTCCAGAATCGCGTACCTTGTGCTCTAAAGAAGTAGAGGCCCGTATGAGTACGCGATCCCGGAATCGAGAGCTCTTTCACACCATTCCTACAGGAAGTCCTGGCTGTGTTTTTACCAAAGAGAGCCGCAAGATACGGAGGTTGTCCCATATTTATTGCTTTATATAATAATACCCCCGCAAAGTACGCTCTTCCTTCCTGTATGGTAAGCCAGCCAAGATATTTCCTGTGAGAAGTGATGTGCTCGTCCGTTCTAACGCGACATATGTATCTCACATATGAATTTTGAAGTCTTTGTAACTTCGTCTCAAGCTCATTAGATACATCAAGGTGAACCATGGAACAGTAATCTAAATGTTACTCTACCAGCGCACATGCAAGCTGCTTTCTCAACGCCTGGGTTGTGCATGAACTAAAAAATCGTAGGCTGTAAAGAGCACGATTTACCTTCTTTCTAACTGCATCAACGTGCAGTTTCCACGTAAGTTTAGAGTTCATGACAACACCAAGGTTTGCGACAGAGTCAGAGAAAGGCACATGTACGCCTTTCTGAAACTCAATGCCGGGCAAATCAAGATCCTGCAGCCGATTGATGTTGTGCTCGGAGCCAAAAATGATAGGTTTTGTTTTGCCGACATTGAGTCGCAGTCCGCATGCTTTGGCCCACTCCGTCAAACGCCTTGCTAAAGTCGAGCAGTAGCAGTATGGTCATCAGTTTCTTATTGTCATTAATGCCAGTTCGTATGTCCGCAGTTAGTTTTAGTAGTGCTGTCTGGGTGTTGAGATGCTGTCTAAAACCGGTTTGCAGAGGATCCAGGATCTTTTTGGATCCTAGGAAATCGGTAATCTGGTCGTGTACTATCTTCTCCAGAACCTTGGAGAGAAAACTCAATAGTGCTACTGGACGAAAATCCGACAGAGAAGATGTCACTGAAATCTTTTTAAGAGGCACCAAGTGAGCCTCTCTCCAAGCCTCTGGGAAGACACCTCCAGACAGAGAAGAGTTGAGGACCCTCGCTATATGATGACTAACATACGGGTGAGCCTTGGCTACGACGTTTTGGGGAATACCGTCCTCACCCCTAGCCTGCGACGAGAAGTGAGCAACAGGCAGTCGAAAGCAGTTGAAAGCAAAGCCGTCATCACTGGCCGAGTCCAGGATGCTACTCAAATCAACGTCACCTTCGCTCTGGGAGATGGATACCCCGCAAAGTGCGAGGTCAGCGTACCCGGCGAGAAACCATGTTACCCCGTGCCGTTGGCAGGAGCCCCAAGCCCTTTAGTTATTTCCAAATATCCTTCTTATTTTCTAGGGCTTAAAAAATTTTATTCTGCATGTAAGTCTCCCGCGCGGTTTTCATGCGTTATTCTGCATCGGCTGCGAGAGATTGGTACTCCTGCCATAGATTACCGTTATTTGTGCGTCTGAGTCCGCGTACAGCGTCACGTTTTTTTATTAATTCAGCCAGGTTAGCGTCAACCCATGGAGGATTTGCTTTATTTTTCGGAGTAAATTGCTTCAAAGGGGTAAGCTCATCTATTACCCCCATGAGATTGGCGCTGAGCTGCCCCAATAGATTGTCCATGTCGTTATTGTCCTGTCACAGTTTCTCAGGTGAGATAAAAGATCTTCCTGTTTTATTGACTTAAAATCTCTATAACTGAATGAGTCAATGTTGGATACTGTTTAATTTTAAATCTATTTCAACATCTATCAGTGTATGATTACTAGCAAAGGGCGCCGCCTGATTGCTGGAATTCAGCACCACATCGTTGGAATCTGTTATAATGACATCATTCCATGTGTGAGACCCCTCGAGGTGATGAGTCGCATCATGCTCTATTATTTTTAATTTTAACTCATCTACTAAGTGCCTAACAAATTTTACATCGGCCGACGTCTTCAATAGATTCGCATTCAGATCACCCATCAAAATTTTGTGACTATAGTCCTGTGTGTATGTTGTTAATTTGTCAATTACGTCAGAGTTTTGTAGGAATGGTACGTGTGGTGGTCTGTAAATTAAAGCAATGAATACGGGGGGGGGAGGGAGCCCTGCACACTACACATAATATATTCACGAATATTTGGTGTACTATCCTGCGTGGTACGTGAGGGGCTTAATATTGTGGCCTTAAAAGAACTTTGTACATAGAATAACCCTTGATCTGAATGCGATTGTCGTCGACGTTAGGAGCAAGGTGCGTCTCAGCAATTCCAAAGAGGTGGTAGGAGGGACCAGATAGAAGGTGTTAAACGAGTGTATCGATGTAACAATCTAAAGAGGTCACATTGATAAATCCTGCTCTCAGTCCCCTGCAGTGCAACACCCCCCCCCCCTCCCCTTAAGCAGTGTCCGTTGGTAGTCAATCATTTGCGACAGCCTCCTTTTGAATTGTTGTCTGAATAACAGACGTCTCTTTTCCATTTACATTTTCTGCTATTTGTTTAGTATTTGGTACAGGTAGTGAAGTTTCGTATGATGCTAAAATTGCTTGGAGGTCTGCCACTGTTAAAAATTCGTGGGAGACATCGCCATCACGCCTCTTGACCAGGAAACGGCCCCGTCTATGCCAAACATATTTAAATTTGAGCCTCATCGCAAGGGCCTTAAGGCTTCTAAATTTATTGAATAATTCCCTTGATAAATGTTCGTTTATAAAAATTTTCCCATTGATGATTGCATAACTAGTCTCCCGGTCAAGTGCCGAGATGTCAACGTCTCTAGTGTGAAAACCTGTAATGAATTTTTTTCTCGCATAATTTTATCTCCTAACACACGGCTGGAGAGGGTAACAACCCACGGTGACCATCTGCATCAGTAATTCTACTCTGAATAAAAGCCTCTCGCGCTTCCATTGTGCGCTGTTCCACTTGAGCAGCGAGAGTCTCAAATTCTTGCCGTAACCAATTTTCTCCAGTCCACTTATACCGCCGCCGAACGGCGTCACGCTGATTATATAGATGCATCAGATCAGCGTCAACCCATGAAGGGTGATCTTTCTTTCTAGGCCTAAACTCTTTCAAAGGGGCAAGTTCATCGAGGGTTGCCATGATGTTACGGCTGAGATGTTCTAGTCTACTATCGACGTCCTTACCTGGGCAAATGATAGACGACCAATCACAAGCATTTAGAAGGGATATACGCTCCTCCTGTCGTATCGATTTAAGATCCCTATATGAAAAAACTGTTAAGAGCAGGGGGCTTTGTTGTTTCGATGTCAATTGTGACATCAATGATGTTGTGTTTACATGGAAAAGTCGCCATCATGTTGTTTGCATCCAGCACTACGTTATTGTCGTCAGTAAAGATCATGTCGATCCAAGTGTGAGACTTTCCAACGTGGTAAGTCGCGCCATGATCAACTAATTTTAAGTGTAATTCACATGATAATTCTCTAATGAATTCCACATCCTGGGAAGACGACAGCATGTTCGCGTTCAGATCTCCCATTACAATCCTATGATCGAAATTTCTCGAATAATTCGTAAGATTATCTATTAAGTTCGAGTCGTCTATAAACGAGATCCCTGGTGGTCGATATATGACGGCTACAAAGATTGGCGTATGGTTGCCCTGCTGGATTTTGCACATTAAATATTCAGGAATATCCGGTTTGCTTTGTCCCGTGTTGTGCTTGTGGACGTAGAGGACCACACCACCCCCTTGACTATTCCTGTCCTGCTTAATTGCCGAATACCCATAGATCTGGACGCTAACATAGTAGTAATTCCCGAAGCGTGCACGCGAGTTTCTATGCGTTAGTTTAGGCGGTCGACGACGTCGCGACGCGTAATTTCATCATATAATTTATTACTTAAAATGTGCAGCAAATGTGCGAACATTCTTGGCGTGGGTTTTCTCACAAGAGTTTTCCACGCGCCTCAGGTGACGGTCTGGGCGAATGCGAGAATAGACGCGCATCTGTTAGAAAAACCGTATTTTTGAAAATGTCACTTGAGATGTGCTGGTCGAACGCAGGCAGAACTCAAGAATGTACGTTTGTTAGGGATTAGCCAGACGTGTTATTCTACGCTTTTACGATCCTGCGCCTCGGCGCAGAGTCGACTGAGCAAGCGACGTTGGGCGAGCGAGCGGACACGAGCACAGGGTCAAATCGGCGCGGTCCCCTTTTTTATTACTGGGTGCGGAATAGCGGCGAGTCCAGTATCTCTGCGAGAAACGGAGAGTGCCGGGCTCGACCAGAGCTGAGTGCGTGCGTCGCGTATTTTGTCGTTTGGAAAAGTACGTGAGAAAATTGAGAAAGAGTGGGAGAAAGCGAAATTTCGGCGATCGACGACAAGCGGCCGCTCCTATTGGTCCTGAGGAAGGTCACAGCGAAGGCAGTCTCAATTTGGATACGAATTTGTGAGCTTCGTGAACTCGCCGAGTAGATTAAATTATTAAATACCCGCATAAACTATTTTCCCTTGTGTTTTTAATTCATTTAAATCCTTATTCTTTTGATTCCCACACACGTTTCACTCTCAAAAGAAAACAGTATATAAAAAGTATACAGTATTATAGCAAATTCTACAAGAACTTTATACAGATATAATAAATTTTATAACAAAACTTTATAAGAACTTATTGAAATTATAACAAAAATTATAAAAAATATTTTTACAAAGAAACTAAAAGATAAAATTTAAAATCAGTAATTATATATTATACACCAATATTTTGAAAAGAAAAATTTCTATAAATCAAGTTTTTATAAGAATAAAAATTGAATACTTTTAATAAAGTACATATCATTTAATTTCACTATTATTATTATTTTCGGGTAAATAATAAAATTTGTAATCAATACAGCGCTGTACTGTTCATTATATCGGTGAGCGTACAGAGAAAAATTGTTTACAAATTCAATTCCCTCTTTTTCTAACCATTATCCTACAGCTCAGTTCATTGTAATCGTGAGTGATTTGTAAATCCTTAAAAATCTTACCTTATCTAATACATAAATTTGGGCGGGTAAAAATAAATAATTATAAAAAAGAATACTTACATAATCCAACCCTAGTTATAACGTATTGCACGTTGACTCAAAAGGAGCACCCGAGTAAAAATAATCCTTCAGATTATAGAGCAGTTATCTTAAGTCACCTTGGACGTGACAAAGTACTTTTATATTATACTAATTTCAGCAGTAACGTAAGATAATGTTCTTTGCAGGGCAAATGAAACTTTTTACAATTCTTTGCTATGCATAGTATATATGTCTAGAAAAATTATTTCTAAATAAAACAAAATTTATCTTTTATTATTATTATTTAATTTTATTTTATTTTACAACAAAAAGAATTTTTTCATTAAAAAAAATTTAAATAAATAATCTTTGGAAACAAAATATTGTTAGTAAGTCAAATATTTACAAAAATAATTTTATCAACAACACAAAATTTCGTTTTATTACAATAAATCAAAAATGTTTCTCTTCTTATACTACGTTTTATGGAAAGTTTCCAATTGTTTCATCCCTTTTCGTACCTTGTAATGGTTTTCTTACCTCTACTTACTTTATTTGCGTACAATACTGTTGAGAGGGTTTTCTTCTATGATGCTTTGAAATATATTAATCTCGATATCAATTAGCATGCATTAAATGTTATGTAAATAAATAAAGGTAAATTCAACACTTTATTTGCAAAATTTAAATATTCTAAAAATTTATAAAAGGATTTTTATTTTATTATTAAATTTAACATGATTTTAAATTATAAGTCCGGGATGCAGGGGAATGGATGTCCAAATAAAATAAAATGTATTGTTATATGCTATGAATGCTTTGGTATAAAACCTTAGCACATTTATTTTAAAGCTAATAAATACAAAATATATACAGTTTTCTAATCCTTTATCGCACGAATTAATGGCGCGGTAATGGTACGCTCGCCGATCGCTTTGCTCTCCAGAGAAGAAGAGCGTGCGTGTAAGGTGCACGGAAACCGAATGCGACCGCTACCGTTTTCCGGTGGCACATCACCTCAGTTTTTGGGCAACGCCGAAAATCGAGGTTCGAAGCGGGGCGCATTCTTCCCCGTACACCCTGCACACTAATTCGCGAGATTCGCACATATGCACTCACATACACATTTTCATTCGCACACACTCATATTCATTCCCCTACCGCCCCTACACTTACGCTTCTATTTCGCCGCCGCTCTTCCTATTATATCCTCTTTCTCTCTCACACTCATTCGCGAATCTCTCCCCTCTCCTACAATCGTCGCTCGCGCGCTCGCTGCCCAATATTCGCACGTGTTTCGGCCGCTCGGGTCTTGGAATGCGTGGCTCGGCGTTCGTTGCAGCTGGCTTCCTTTCGTGGGTAGAATACCTATATATATATATATATATATATATATATATATATATATATATATATATATATATATATATATATATATATATATATATATTTCTTTGTATACATTTTATTTTAGCTGTTATTTAATTTCTTATTTTCTAATCTCTACATAGAGGTGATAATTCCTTGTAATAAATTCTCATTTCAGGAGGACATAAGTCTTTATTATTTAATGACTTTCGTATCAGAAATACAAAATTATTATTACATTATAATTTTTAACAACATTTGGTATTGATAATCAATGTTATTATTTAATAATATTAAATAATTTATATTTATTAAGTACATAAATAGAGAGTATGACTTTACAATAATATTATAATTACAATAATAATGATCCATTTTCTTTATTCGACTATCGAGGGTGTTACAACCTCTCGTCGAGGTGTGAAATTCAAAATCAAAAACAATTAAAAACAAATCTGAATAAAAAAACAAATTCGCTGTTTTCTCCCACAAAACAAGTAATTCACAGAACACCGAAACCACGCGAATTCCGACACCTTACACGACGCTATACAAGTTTCAAGCTCGCACGATCTCACGAATTGCAATAACGGACGTATAAACACCGTGCGCTCGAGATATGAGGAGGAGAACGTCCTGGGGCTGCAGTCGCGTGAATTTCCCCACGGCGGCTCCTCGTAATGCCAGTGATAATGGAAGCGCTATCGTCTGGCTGCAATGAGAGCCTCCGCGGGACTTGGATTTATTGGATTACACGCTGGGGTGCACGCTTTTACAGGAGATTTTAACCGTCCGCCCCGCCTGAAAATTCTACAGAGCAGCCGAGACGGTGGAAAATTTTTAAGACTGGAAATGTACCAGTTTGGCGTAGGCTGACTATGCGTAGAAGAGTGTCGTAAAAGAGCCAGATTGGTAGATTAATTTTGAAAATTAGGGCTCGTTTTTGTTCTCGTTTAGGAGGTAGCGGCGATTAAGTTGTTACGTTAGAAACGTTGAAGGTTGGGTATTTAATATATATTTAATATATAATACACTTACAATAAGCAGTAAAATTTAAATTGGTTAGTAATTTCTATTGCAGATAATGACGTCTATTAATTTTTTATATTACGAAAAAGGCACTTTTTAAAAATTTTAATATTTATTTATGCTAAATAAGTTTGTTAATTTTTAATACTCATGCATCGCATGGTAAAGTTTTGGTTTATTTTTCACTTAAATTTGTTACTGCATCGTTTCTTGCTTGATTGCGATGCTAATTTTATATTGTCGAGGTGACGTTAGAAAGACGTTTAAGCAAAGTTTATGGACACAATTTATCTCATCGCTGTGCGTGGTAATTAAATCTCAGCAGGAGTATATTATAACAAATTTGTTCTTTTTTTAACTTCTTTTCTTACTGTTGATATATATTTTGCAATAACATAACTACTGTGAATATATATATTTGACACGCATTTGCCTAAAGCATTCTATACAGAACTTTAAATTAGTATAATGTGATGTTATCGTACCACTTATTTTACCATTAATAATAATATATTCAGGAAACTATATGTGACTTTTGATTTGAATTTTAATTAAACGTTATTGATAATTAATATTTGTATTTACTATTTATATGCTTTGGAAGTATAAATAAGTGATACAATTTAATGCTAAAGAAAGTAGGGAAATCAACTAACAAATTGTCAACTAAAGAAAAAATTTATTTTATACCTGTAACTTCCGCTTTACCACCGTTTTATAATTTCCTTTTAAAATTTCGTACAATATCTTCAATTGTAGAGAATAACTATAAACGTATGGGTCAGTCGTCTGATAGTTAATTGGTGGACTGTTATAAGCTTACATGTTACTAAGTATTGGCCTTCATTTTACGTTATGTAAACAAAATATTTAAACTATTTCTCTCTGTCAAAAGAATAGAATGTATCAAAATGTTAACTTAAATGCAGTTAAAAGCTACAATTTTAAGAAATCAATCAAAAAGTTACCCATCAAACTTTCTTATGTATTCTGAAAAAAATAGTGTACTTACTTTTAATTACTATCTAATTATATTTTACATTTAACTTTTATATTTCACTTATCTTTTACTACACAGGCTGAAGAAAAATTAAATTTTGTTAATGAAAAAATATTATTCTTCTAATGCACCCTGAACTATATGGTGATAGGCCAGTATATGTATAGTTATTCTCCATAATTAAAGACATTGTACGAAATTTTAAAAGAAAATTACAAAACGGTAGTAAAGCGGAAATTACAAGAATCAACAGAAGGCGCTACAATATAGCGGGAAGTTTGAATTTTTATATCAACTGCAGAGATAATTTTCTTCTTTTAGTACTTTATTGCTGGTCGAGTACGTCTAAATACGCAGGAAGCTGAGATCAAACAGTGGATTTCCTGGTGGAAAAGAACACTCTGCTCTGCTAGTATACACCTTCTTTTCTTCTTAGAGTATGTATATTAGAACTTGAATCCAGAATACTTGGTAATTGTACGAATAAGCAGCTTTGAGTATCGGCGACGTCAAATGGATCGTAACGTAATATTGAATATCGTTAACGTAATCTAAATACATCAGTATATGTAACTTGCTTTGCGTAACTCGATGAGGATGAAGTGAATCTCGTTACTGTGTATCCCAAATGGATTCATAGCCATGATTACTCGGAGGCGATCGACTAATATATTAGGATCATCCCAATTGTCAAATCCATAATTATGATCTCTTCTAGTTATCCATTTCTCATATAAATCTTCCATATTCGATTGTCCATTACATTCAAAATTCGATTGTAATTTTGGTGAACTAGTAGCAATCCTATGATTACTATCATAACTGGATGCAATAGATCCATCTACACTACAATTAGTGGCTCGTGTAGAATAGCTAGTCAGAGATTTTTCTCCTCACTAGCCAGATATTTTTCACCCTCCTCACTAGTCATGTAGGAAGTCTTACAAGTGTTATTAAAATTGTAAACTTTAGCTTTTGAAGTCCCAAGAGTTATTATTGACTCGTTTCACATAGAATCCAACATCATAGGATTGGATTCATAATTCTGATCTTTATTCGAATTTTCAAATAGTTTGTTCTTATTAGATTTTCTTTTGCAACGAGAACCATATATTGCCTGTGATTTTGATGATTAAGCCTTGATATAACTGTTGACATTTCTGGATAAAAGAGATTCATCTACACTATTACCAGAGTCTTGTAGAGAAACTTTAACTAGAGATTCCTCAAATTTCTCAGATTGATCCGGAAGATCAGACCTAGAATTTCGATTAGATTTTAGAATTTTAGCTTTTGAATTCTGAATGTTTATTCTTGTATTAGTCAATAGATTTTCTTGTGCATCAACAGAATTAAGTGATGGTTCTTCCTGATTTTGAACCAGCAGCTTAAGTTTTTGTTTAATCGCTTCCATTAAAGTGAGGTTTTTGTTATAAACATGTTCCTGTTGTTGAAAATCGAACGCAGTATCTGATGATATAAACTCGAGCTCTTGACTGTTAACTTGTATGGCTCTGTAGAAGAAGCATGATTATGTGAAGTTCAACTGATGAGTTCGATATCTTTTGTAACAGCAGGACTCGAACATCGATGAGATTTAAAAAAGTTGCATTTCCAGTATACTTTTTCAGGTCGAGATCTATCTTTGAAGAAAGTATTACCATCGAGTAGAAGTTGATCAACTCCATTCGACCTTTTCTTAAATTCGACAAGCATTTTGTTGAATATAAATTAATTTGTTGTGTTAAGGTTGTATGTATATATAGATCTAGAGGGTTAAAATCGCTTGCGGGAAACCGTTTATGCACAAGGACGACAATGACATATGTATTGTATATCTGAGGAAGGGGCTCGCCTTTTGACGAAGTTTAGCTAAGCGATAAAAGCCCGGAAATTCTCCTAATGATTGGCTTAGGCGTGGTTACGTGATTTGCGCTCCCGTGACGGATCTTAATAGCAATGATATAAATCTGTCGAAATATGTCGATCAAGTGTCGAGATCCATCGTACAAGTGTCGAAATCTGTCGAAAAAGTGTCCAAATCTTTCGAACAAGTGTCCAAATCTGTCGAACAAGTGTCCAAATCTGTCGAATAGGTGTCGAAATCCGTCGTACAAGTGTCCAAATCTGTCGAACAAGTATCTAAATCTGTCGAAATGTATCGAAGCGTTTCGAAAATCATTGATTCTATGACATAAGTATGTCGGTCAAAATGTCGGTCAAGTGTCGGTCAAAATGTCGGTCAAGTGTCGGTCAAAATGTCGGTCAAGTGTCGGTAAAAATGTCGGTCAAGTGTCGGTTTAATGTCAGTCAAGTATCGGTCAAATGTCGGACAAGTGTCGGATAAATTTGATTCTGTGACGCAAATAGCGCCACTCTATCGCACATTTTGCGGTTCTATCCTATTTTAAAATGTATACCCAGCTTCTCGGAGCTCTTCTATGATAGAGTGTATCTCGATGACATGACTCGGATTACCTGCCGATTGTTCCGCCAAGAGTAATTGGAGGCGATCTACGAGTTCATGTGGATCGTCCCAGTACACATAATCCATCATTGTATCTCTTCTAGCAATTTTGTAACGTGGTAGTGATTCACCTTCTTTTTCGGAAAATAATGGTACGATAATATCAGTAAATTTCTTGCTGTTGTGAGTTCGAATGGATTCATCACTTATATTCTTTTTCTTGTGAGCATTCGTTATTTCGAGAATCTTGCGATAGTTCTGCAAATCGTTAGAATTCACAACACTTTGATCAGGATGCTTTGCAAAGAGCAGCTACAACAGTTCCAAAGTTTTTCGATATCGCACATCCTTCACTTTCACGTTATTATCTTTAAAGTATATAGATGAGTCACCAATCATAAAACTAGCACCTTCTTTACGCATTCCATAAATTTTATCTAGATTCTCTGTTTGATTGAACATGAGAATATGCTTATTAGTAGATAAATTATCATCTTCATTAGCTGTTTCGAACGAGGTATCGTGAACCACTGTACGCTGCAAAGGTTCATCGACACTCTTATCAGACACATCTCTCTTATTTGATGTTATACTTTTATCTGATTCGTCACTCTCATGAAGCTTATCAATCTTTTGAAAGTCGGTTTCAGATAATATACGCTTATTTTTTAATTTTTTTATTTCAGATAATGTTACAAGCTCTTTAAGTGGATCGACAGTTCGATTGAACGTTTCTTCCAATGCTCTCTCAGCACTAGCTTTGCCAAGCTTGAACGTATCGAATTTGCGTTTACGTGAGTTTTGCGCTTTAACAAATTTATGAAGAATACCTTCCTGTTGGCGGTAGTCTTGCATGTTGCTGCTTTGTCGAAGTCGAACTGCACGCTACATATCAAATTCTTTGTACCTAATGTCAGCGGTAAACCAACGCCTCTGTTGGAGATATCAAGCACATTATTTTCCAGCTTCACTGCAACGCCCTCTGTTGGTAATTTCAATTTCCCGCCCCTCGTTAACATTTTACGCATGTGCAGAGACAAATGTTTGTACTTAAGCAAAGCGCGCTCAGTCCGGGTTATAGTGTATATAAAGCACATTAAACGAAAAATCATCTCTGCAGTTGATGTAAGAATTCAAACTTCCTGCTATTTTGCAGCGCCTTCCGTTGATTCTTTAACTACGAGATACCCAACTACACACGAGTAGATACCCGCAATCAGATACCAGCGACAAGATATCCAGGTAGCAGCGACCAGATACCCAGGTACCGACGACAAGATTCCCAGCTACGTATGGCCACCGATCCGGAGCCAGAATTTCGCGCGATTAAGACCACTGCCGTTCAAAGTTCGAATGCGTGCAAAAAGTTCACAAATTAGTGTATGCTTTATTAGGTCAGTAATACGACAAGCTTATAGGAACCACAGTAGCTCAGTGGATAAGGACTCAGTCTTCTACACAGAAGGCCCCGGGTTCGAATCTCAGTAGTAAAGTACCGTGGTTCTGATGGTTCGGACTCCATCTAAAACTGTAGAGCCAGTTTTGATGCGTCATAAAATAGGGTGGGGAGGGGGAAGGAGGGAGGGTGGGCAGGTTAGGTGCATCATAACTATAGGGGTAGTAATATTCTTTCTACATAGCTTTGAATAGTTGTAGAGATAATATATTTCTGTTAAATTGTACATAAGGGATTCATAATTCTCAATTATTTTTTTGCTTCCTCGAAAAGGAAGCGTTTTTGTTTCTCTTCCATAGTAGAAATTTCAAACTGTGAAAATCTGTGAAAAACTGTGACAAATGTGTGAAAAAGTGTGTAAAACCATAAAATTTTGTGAAAAACTGTGTAATTAGGCTTACATTTGGAGCAGGATTTTAATAAAAATCTTTTATTTTCTTAGTTGTATTATTATTATTGACTATATTTTCCTTTTAATTACAAAATTTCAATATTTTAATTATTATTAATACATAACCCTACTTTTATCTTACATATTATTAATATGTATGAATTTAGGGTTAACAAAACTTCTTGGTGTAATTATAAAATAAAAAGATGTAAGTAAACAGAAAGAGCTACTGCGTAATACAGTAGTTGTGTGTAATAAAAAATATTTCTCAGTGGAAACAATACACTTAAAAGTATTCCACCAACACTCATTGTATGCATCAAAATTAGAGAGATTTTAATTTTCTTAGAAAAAAAAATTCGAAAAATAGTGGTTTATATAGTAGTGCGTAGTTCTGGGTGAGGGTGAAGTAACATAAAAAGCTACGTACGTATTGAGTCAGAATACTCTGGCCCTATACGTGCTCGCATATTCATTTATCATCGAGATGGAGTACGTGGTGGACATGCAGGGCTTCAAGCAGCCCGTAAACGACTTTGCCTTGAAGGAGTTGGCCGTTATGCCGCTCATCACAGCGAACATCAGCAACAGCAGCAGCAGCAGCAGCCGCAGCAGCGGCGAATCCATCGTTCTGCTGTTCAAGGAACCTTTTGCCTGACGCAGGCTCAACGAAAAGTATAGAAAGGAGCACGAGTGGCTCAAGCAGAACTATCACAGCATACCCTGGTCTTCGGGTAACATCGACTACACGGAAGTTGGAAACGTACTTCGATCAGCTCTGCGAGAGGCTCGCATAATATTCGTGAGAGACGAGCTGTAAAAGCAGAGGCTAGAACGTTTCAAATTCGTTGCCACTAACATCTTCGATTATGGCTATCCCATGACTCTCACGCGCAAAACCACTGTGACTGTTTGTACGAATCATAATGGCGCCTACTAATCCACCTGCGCTTTGCATAACGTCAAGCTCATGAAGCAATTCTATCTCGACCACATCTACATGGAGTGGGAAGACATTTCACAGACCGTGGAATTTGCTTAATCGATATAGTAGGGAGCAAATAAAAGAGTAGATACAATTCACGACAAATATTTACTGTGCATGGTAAATTGCTCCGTCAGTTTCAGCGGCAAGTGTCCTGCTTTCCGTGCGGAAGGTTTGGAATTCGATTCTCGGTTGGGGCAAATTTTTTTCTTTTCATTTTACACACAAAAAAAATAAGGTAATGATAAGAGTGGGGGTCGGGGGGTCTATCAAATACACGGGCTGGCGTAGAAATGTATATATATATATATATATATATATATATATATATATATATATATATATATATATATATATATATATATATATAGGTATCCTATCATATTCATGGGTTGGCCTATATCGGGTGGCAGCAGCTGGAGAGGGGGTACGCTGCTCTATTCTGCTGGCCTACCCAAGTGTATCTATATAGGTGGCTGTGAAATTCTCGGCCTGCCCAAATATATCTGTATAGGTGGCTGAGAAATTCTCGGCCTACCCAAGTATACCTATATAGGTGGCTGAGAACCCGCCTAGCTTATCTACTCGTTAATAATAATTAATGTTTGTATTTACTATGTATATGCTGAAATCAATTAAAAAATTGTCAACTAAGAAAAATATTATTTTATACTTATCAGAAAAAAATTTGCAGGAAGAAAGTAAATTTGCGGGAATTATATGTTGCTTTTATTCCGCTTTTGAGGTTAATAAAGTGACCATTACGATTGAGTCGGAAATAAATAGTATATTACGATACAAGTGGCATAAATGGCCTATTACGGCACGGCGTGAAGTTAGCGCCAGAGCGAAGCGAGAAAAAAAATATAATCCAAAAAACATAAAAAATAAATTAAGGAAATTACAAATCGTATAAACTAATTATTATTTAACCAAAATTCATTAGTTCATTAATAATCAATGTCAACCTTTATACATTGTTTAAATAGAACCTTATATAAATAAGATATTTTGTTTTTTGAAAAAATAATAAATGTTTATTGTTGACAGTTAATTTGAATATATTTATTTACCCTATCTTGAAATTATTTAAATTAAATTTTAATAAATTTTAATAAATTTATAATATTAATAATGAAAAAACAATTAATACTCAATTTTAAATTGAATTCCAGATTGAATATTCAAAAAACGCGCCAAATTGTCATATAGAATCCGTTGAACTAACCTCTTAATTTGAAGCATTATTTTAAGGATTTATAATTATTCTCTGATACTTGGCATGCGTATTTACCAGGAAATCAATCATTAAGTGAAAAAATTCACATTCAGCACCACATTTTATATGCGCTGGATCGTATATGATGAACGTGCCAATGACCGACGCACCATCTATGAACACTTTGTGTCAGTGATAAGAATATACCTATATCTATGCTCATGCATACTTGTGGTTGCTTGTGTGCGTGTTTGAGCTTGTGACCGATTTGAATTTTCGTCTTTTATGAAATCGTATGCAGTTTATCCATAAGAATTGTCAAAAATATTAAAATGAGTTCAGATAGTGATATGAGTGATAACGATTCTGGAGATATCGTGCCAGAGGCTATTAGACAAGTGGCGAAAAATCTTTCACTAGATTTTTTGCCTAAAAAATCAAAGCAATTATATACGGCAGCTTATAATGCCTTTAAAAAGTGGCGAAAAGATAATGGTTCTAATTCTTTCTGCCAAGATGTTTTATTGGCTTACTTTTATTATCTGTCACAGAAGTATGCATCTTCTAGCTTGTAGTCCATATATTCCATGTTAAGGACTACAATTCAGACCTTTGATCACGTTGACATCAGTCAGTATCAAAAATTGATTACTTTTTTAAAAAAACAACATTCAGGCTACCGAGCAAAAAAATCCTCAGTCTTCACCAAAGAAGAAATATCAAGATTCCTCAATGAAGCACCAGATGATACATATTTATCTATAAAGGTAAATAAAACTTAAACACTTTTAAAGTCATTAATTTATTTAGTTGTTAATATTTAATCATTTTTAGGTAGCTCGTATCTTTGGAATTGCTGGTGCTTTAAGAAGAATAGAATTTACAAAGTTGTTAGTCACAGATGTTACGGAGACAGAAGATTTGCTATTTGTTCGAATAAATGAGACCAAAAATAAAGTACCCAGGGCATTCACAATTACAGGTGGATTGTATGACATTTGTAAGCAATATATGCAAACCAGACCACAGCCATGTGAACTCGATAGGTTTTTTTGAAGTTCAGTAATGGAAAATGTGTAAATCAAGCTATCAGTATCAACAAGTTTGGGTCCATGCCAAAAGAAGTAGCCGTATACTTGAAATTGCCTAATGTTGAACTATATACAGGACATAGTTTCCGAAGAACTTCAGCTACCCTCTTAGTCGATGCTGGAGCTGATATAACTACTCTCAAGAGACATGGTAGTTGGAAGTCAAACACAGTCGCTGAAGAGTACATTGCTGATTCCATTAATAATAAGAAAATGATTTGCCAACAAATAACTTCTAGTATTGTTTTAAATAAACAAGTCACAAATTCTAACAATAAAGAATCAGAGTCAATATCCTCTTCAGTCGACCGCATTCACAGAGTCCGATCACCTCTACCTACTAATAATGAAGAATCAGAGACCGCACCAACAATATCATATTCAGTCGATCACATTCACAGAGTCCGATCACTTGTACCCAACAAAAATTGTTGGATTACTAACAATTCAAATATTGAAACTCCATCCATATCAACCAATAGCAATTGTATAAGTGCAAGACATTCTATAACAGAAATCTCATCAATTAACAATCAACAAGCAAAGAATAAGAATTCAAGTATTGAACCTCCATCCACATCAACCAATATCAATTCTCTTACTTCAAGGACTTCCATCGCAGAAATTCCATTACTTATACACAAACAAGTAAAGTCATCTGATTATCAAGAGCGAAGAGAAGAATTTAATAAGAATGTGACTATCGCTAAGGGTTCCATATCAGAAACTTCATCTTCATCTACAGAGGCTCAAAATAATAAAAAATACAGAATATTTTATGATGTAGATATTGGATTATGCTTTGTGGATCCAATTAATCAGGATTCGAACAAGTCTTATGTATTTAATAATTGTAATGTTAGCATACAAGATACTCCGGATCAACCAATTGTTTTCAATAATTGTAAAATTACATATAAAGATGCAAAGACTAATGATGGAAAATAATTATAAAATAATAGTAAGGTTTCTATTATGTTCTTAATATTTTTTTTTAAAAGTTCTCTTGTTCTCGTTACAGTTTATATTTTTAAATATATTTATTAAAGTTTTAAATACAAATAAGTATGTGTGAGTGTTTGTTCAAATTTTAAATATAGGTTAATTATTCATAATATTTATTTTACAAACATGTTGAATAAATAAACTCACAATTTTCAAAGCATTCATGTACTATTATAGTGTTTAATTTTTTTTTAAATATCAAATGTCCTTTCCCTTACATTTATCCAAAGTGTAACAACAAAAATTACACAGATTGACATTTGAAATTTATAAGTTTCTAACCTTCAATTTTCTAAATTTTGATTATTTTGATTAAATACAGAAACCAATTCTGTATTTTTTACACTAAAGATCATTCACCTTCATAAAGCATTATTTATTTTAGCAATTGATTTACTTTATAAGATACTAGTGGCAACTGTGTTTATTCCACAGTGTTTATAATGGTACGGTGTGAAGTTAGCAACAGTGGTGTAATCAATCATTTATGCCACGGAAAAGCGTACGATAAATGCGAATTTAGGTCACACAGTGCTATAAAGTAATTTTTTACTTCTCAGGCGGTAAAAATTAAGGCGGAAAATTTGAATTTTTAATTGACTTTTCGATAGCATACAAAATTGAAACTTTAAACGCGTTTCCTCAATACTATATTTCTAACTTTAAAAAGTGATCGCCGCAAGAGGTTATAATGAATCTTTTTGAAACTTTTAAAATGATAAGTTGTTTATGTTCTTTACAATAAAAGTTAGCATTTTTTATAACAATATTGTAACACAATTGGTTGTGTCACTATATACAGACTAAACAACATAAATAAATTAGTTACATTTTTGAATAACTTATCTTTTTATAATTTCATTGTGGATAATTTTTTTTGTTTAAAGAATCATGCCAAGTTTTGTTTGTTATATTGAAGTATTTCAAATAAATGCAATAATGACATACTGTAAAGATAAAATAAGTTTAAACGTATTAGAAATTTGTATTTAGTATCATATAATAATAATAAATCTACAGTAAAAACTTTATTATGGTAAAATGAAAGCTGAAGACTTTTTCTTACCATAGTCCTACCTTAATGTGTTCATTTTTCTTCAAAATCTTTTATAGTAAAAATTTCATTTATGATAAAATACTAAGCATTTTGCTTTAATAATTCTACGTTTCTTGCACAAGAAAAGAGTTTTTCTCAGATTAATTTAGTCGTTTAAAAAAATATTATTATTTGCTAAAAATTATCATTTTTTATTAATTTAAGGAGACAAGTCACCTTTACTGTAAATAATCTTGATCCTACGTGTCACAATATACGCCATTGTCAACACTTTATTTATTGAAGACACTTTGCACCGTACACAATTCTACGTGACTCTAAGATTTAAATTTTGTATTCCAATGGTTATTTGACTACTTTTGATATGTACTAAACCTTCACCCTGCACTTTTTCGTTTATTTTTTTTAGGAAACGATTTAATATTTTCAGAATTTTTGTTAATAATTTTCAAACAATTAGTTACTTGTGAGGGAAAAAGAATAAAAAAATTTTTTAACGAACCAGTGCAGGATAAAGTTTTAATACATTTTAAAAGGAGTAAAATAAGTAGCGGAAAGAAATTTCATTCATCCGATCACGTAGAATCGTGCATGCCATAAACTGCCTTGAATAAATAAGGTATATATATATAAATGGTTATAGATTGTGATGCGTACGATCAAGATTTTGATGGCTTAACAAAAATTTTAAGATGGATTGATTTTTAAAGAAATAGTTTTATGAACTGATAAATTAATTTGTAGTGTTAAATAGTGTCTTGTCCCCTTAATGAAAATCTAGTATCCGAATGGGCAAAATTGGGGATATTTTACGAAGTTTTTTATAAATTCAACATTTTTCTTTGAATATATATACTTGACAAGAATCTTTCCACGAAGGAGTTACAAAGACAGTAGATTTCTCGAGGGTGATAGCAGGAGATCGCCAGTTTTAGCAGCATTGATAAAGGTTTGATTTCCAAAGGCAAACGTTCTCGACCATATATCTAGACAGACACTTAATTAGCATTATCCATTCAATTCTTTTTAAATAATTACTGCATTATGTAACTTATGTAGTAGCTCGTATGAAATTAGTAACCCTGACTTCCTCTAAATCTATTGAGAGCACGATTACCTTTCTCAAAAAAATTTGTTATTTGTCCCCCTAACAATTAGAAAATTTATACTAAATTTATCATAAAACTAACCTTTATATTTTTTTTATTTTTTAAAACTGCATATTCTTCTTTTTATCAATATTATATATATTTTATATTATTCTGGATTGATAAAATGAGAACTTTAATATTTAATACAATGCAAGATTTAACCTCATATGATATAAACATATATGCTTGATCACCGACCATCTTCTGTATCACTATTGGAGGTACGCACTCTTGGCATTTTTTCGAGCATCATAATAAATTATAGGTACACCTGAAATTTACTGTGTCCTTCACACAACATTAAATTTTAATACCATTACACACGTATAACCTTTTTTTATACACATTGACAAGTGTCGATATATGTATATATATATATATATATATATATATATATATATATATATATATATATATATATATATATATATATATATATATATATATAAAATAAAACCGGAAGTCGGAAAAGAAGTCAAAATATAATTTTTTTTTGTTTTCGATATATCAGAAAGTTATCTATTTATATATACAAATATAGGTTATTTTCACTCTGATTTTGTGAATTTTGTTGCTGTCGCCTTTCTTGTTGTTGTCCATGTTGTCTTTGTTGTTGTTGATTGTTTGATGCACTAGTAAATGCTGTTACCTGGTTTGTCCAAAGATATTTTTTACTAAAATTGCACAACGATATGTAATAATCCTTATCACAGCTTTTTTTTCTCTGTGCGTAATTTATTAAAATAATTTAAATATTCAAATTATAATTATGTAATCAGATATTAGTACGTAGATTCACTAAATTTCTAATCATCTAAAAATTTTTAAACGATTTTCCATCATATATTTCCGAGATATAACCGTTTAAACTTAATATGACTTTTTTCGTGAATAACTAAAGAAGGGAAAGAGCCGATCCAAAATTTGTGGTTGTAAAAGATAGGTAGTTTTATGATATTTTTAATGCATTTACAATAACATGGTTGGTCTCAACTAAACTTATTCCTATTATGCCTAAGACCAAAATTAAAAAAATAATATATTTGAAAAAAGAATACATATTCAATTGCATTTTTTTATATAAGTTCTATGTTTTGATACTATTAATAATTTCGTAATCTTTCTACATTTTTAAACGCTCGAAAAACATAAAAAAAAATTGGAAAAAATGAAGAAAAATGGTGTTCTTCAAAATTGGGTGTTTTCTCTTATGTAGGTCATGAAAAGAGTAAGTTTAAAGTATTTATGTGTAAGCTTATTGAATCATCTATAAATTTAAATAAAGGAGAATATGCTACACTTAAGGTAGTTATGTAATTTTAATTTGCCATTAGAAAGAAAAATTATATGAAAAATTTGTAAATACTCTATGATTTAAATAATAGAGTATATTAAAGAAGGATGCTTAGCGAGATGGAAATCAAGAAATTTGCACAAAAAACGTATCGCCAGAAGCGTAAATATTGTTAATTAAAAAAACTACTTATATAATAGATTTTTCTTTAGTTTCAGATGAAATGGTACCGATTTACTCCAGTTACCATAGTTGAATAAAATCGATTTTTTTAGACAAATGTTTTTTTACCTTCAAAAGAAAAAGATGAACCTCAAAAATTTTACAGAATATTCTTCTCCATAATCCTAATCATCTTAATTTTTTTCAAAAATTTTCTTTCTTATATTTCACATATATAACCGTTTGAATGAAAATAACTATTTCGTATATAACAATACGAGGGAAATAGCTTATTCAAAATGTCGGATCGGGAAAAAGTAATTTTATGCTCTTTCAAATGCATTATCACTCAATCGATGATATTATCTCTAAGGTATAAAGAAAACCGAAAAATTAAAAATCAAGAATTAAAAAACTGCTTAAAAAACAAAAATGTTTCAAAAACAAAAAAAGTTATTTTTGAGCCGCCTTCCTTAAAGGAAAACAAAAAAATGAACCCCGAGACGTTAATTTTCAACATGTATATTTAGAATAGTCCCGATCCACTTTCATATACACACACGCGCGCACCCGCACGCGCACGCACACACACTCACACACACGCACACGCACACGTACACGCACACGCACATGGACACACATATCCATACAGACATTTTGTAAAAATAGTGTATTTTGATTCTCAAAACATGTTTCTATAATGTTTTTAGCAAAACTTTTTTTTGCAAAAAATTTGAGATAATTAGAAATAACAATAACAATATTCAGTTATTTTTTTGAGTCATTTCATTTTTTTATTGTTGAGAAAAAAGTAATTTTGTAAAAAAGAGTCGAGTTTCTACGTCGCAAGATAACTGGAGTAAAACAGCATGAATTTTGCTGAAAATTTACAGTAAGGTAGTTTTTCTGTATCTTATGGCTGAATTCTTGGCCCGATTATAAGGACTTCTGTCAATACTTTTTGTGTACAGTACGCTGAGAGAAAAAATTAGTAACCATTACTAGACCCTCTAGTAAATCCAATATGATGTAGGAAAATTTTACTCATTACTATGAAATGTGGGCCTGAATACTAGACGTCTTGTTTTGAGTGACAATTGTATCTTACTTTGATTGTACAAGACTCACAAGGAGAGTCCACGATCTGCAGGAAGCGATTTTCGCTGAGGCGTCAGGAAGTGGTTTCTGGTACCTAATAATGTTGCCTAACATACGTAGTTTCGTCTCATAGGCCCTTAGGATAACAAAAGGTACCTATACTTCGAATCATAACTCTGCAAGCTTTTTTACTAGAGAAATGATGTAATAAGATAAGAAATTTGACTACAAGAGCTTTAGTTTAAGCTTAGTTTCATATAAACATATTATTCTATTGCAAAGTTATGAATAATCAAAAATGATGACGAAAAATGCTTGAAAATTGGAGGATTTTCCGCTCTTTAAATTGAGTAGTTAGGCACGACCGCGACACGGAAGTGGCTTATATTTTCGTTAGCGAAAAATGTGTGCGATAGGATATCTCACGCAATTTTTTACCAATCGGGATGAAATTTTAGGAGAGATCTCCTGCAGCACAATATGAAATTCTATTTTTTTTTAACCCGATCCTGTATGTAGTTTTTAAATTGCGAGCACTTTTTGCTTATTTTTACGTGTTTTTACGTATTTTTTTAAATGCATGTTACACGATTATCTCCGCAAAATCTTAGTGAATTAGGCTCATATTTTTTTTGGGAATGGATGGTCCTATTTTGAGATTGATCCTGCAAATATACGCAGAATGCGGCGACTATAAAAAAATATCTAAAAACGGTTTTTGGGCTATAACTTGAAAACTAAGTATTCTACGAAAAAAAGTAAAATAGAAAAGTTGTAGATCTTTGAAAAATACAACTTTTTACCATTGGCATCTATTTATGAAAATACTTTTAACTCGAGTTAACAGGCCAAAAACGAATTTTAACATCGAAAAAACAGCTTTTTATCATATAATTTTACAGCTATGCATTTTACATGAAAAAGTTAAATGGAAAAGTTTTGTAGATCTTTGAAAAATACAACTTTTTCCCATTGACATCTATTTATAAAAATACTTTTAATTCGAGTTAACAGGCCAAAAACGAATTTTAACATCGAAAAAACAGCTTTTTACCATATAACTTTACAGCTATGCATTTTACATGAAAAAGTTAAATGGAAAAGTTGTAGATTTTTTAAAAATACAACTTTTTTCTTGACACCAAGACGCGAAAATGTTTTTAAATCAAGTTAGTCCAAAAATGATTTTTGACATCGAAAAATGTAGTTTTTTACTATATTATACAATCAAGCAAACAGTGCGAGCACCGATAAGGCAAACGAGCGCGAAGCGCGAGCTGAGTACGGTCGTGACTCTAATGCAAACGCGAAGCGTTTTGCATGCCTTGCATTACGAAGCGATACAAGGCGCGGAGGAGCTTAAGAGCGAACGAAGCGCTCGCTCTCAAGCTCCGGAGCAGGCAAGTCACATGTGACCGAAGGCCGCGTGTGGCGCGCTAATGTTTCATGCATTTTTTGTCATCATTTTTCAATGTTCATAACTATACAACGGAATAATATTTTTATATGAAACAAAGCTTAAAATACAGCTTTTTTATTCAACTATGTTATCTGCTTACATAATTTCTCTAGCAAAATAACTTTCAGATTTATGATTCGAAGTATAGGTACCATTTTTTACTGAAATTACGCGTATTTTGAATACAAAAGGTCATATCTTGGCTCCAAGGGCCTATGAGATGAAACTACGGGTGCTAGACATAATTTTTAAGTACCAGAAATCACTTCCCAAAACCTTATCGAAAACCACTTCCCGCAGGTTGTGAACTACTCTCCTTGTAAATGTCTTTGAGAAATCTGAAACGTGCTAGTCTTCGTAAGAGCTATCGATAACACAAAAGCGTCAGATGTAGAAAGTATAGTGAGACGTGAACTCTCCTTGTCAGTACTAGATATTCTTGTAATATTTACTATCCTGCTAAGGAATAGATAGTATATTATAACTTATATATAAAGGCACACTAGCAAAAAAGATTGGGTATCACACCAATACTTTTATATTTATATGATAACTATACTGGTATTGCTCGAGTAACCATACATATTGCTGTCGTAGCTATATTATGGTGTTCGGTGCTATTGTGTGGTTGTCACAGCAAAATAATATAGTTGTAAGTGTAATAACAAAGTATAATTCCAACCGCCATACGTAGTTTAGTTCGATCATCCAGATTAATTTAATTAATTAAAATAATTGAACTCAGTTCTACGTTGGCTGTGTATATATATATATATATATATATATATATATATATATATATATATATATATATATATATATATATATATATATATATATGCAGTATGGGGAGTATAGGCTGCTTGGACAGGAAAAAGTGCGATTTTGCGAATATATATATATATTGGTGGGTTTTTTGTTTTCCCTTGAAAAAGGGTTTTCTTTTTTTCCCACAAACCTAAATATAAACATCTTGATAAAATCAGTACCGCTAGGCTATATATTTGCTAGATTCGTGTAGTCTTCTCTGTTTAGAGTAAAATCACCTGTCTTCCTTCCAGGAGAGATAAGAGGTTCAAGTGGGCCCACACTCTCCGACAAACGGCTAGGTGGGCTCAAGGGCTCCTCTACATGGTCAAACTGGAAGAGTATCTCACAGGTGGGGGCGATGGAGGGGGCTCCCACCATCCCTTCTTTCTTTCTTTATATATATATATATAAAGAAAGAAAGAAGGGATGGTGGGAGCCCCCTCCATCGCCCCCTGTATATATATATATATATATATATATCCTGCACATTATATACATATATAACACACCGTTTGCATGAATAAACAAAAAGAGGTAATGGGAAAAATATCACATTTATGTTAGAACAATTTCATATGGGAATGATTAAATAGGTTTGAGGAAGCTAAGTGCCAATGAATTAGCAGCGGTTTTTTAGTTTTTATTATATTAATTTACTTTTAAATATTATACATGAATATTGAATATAAAGTAAATATTACACAGCTGTAAATAAAATAATATCCATATAACAATAAGTTGTATACTAAGTTTACTAGTAGCGTAAATAGTATTTCATATATAGTGTGTAATTGAAATATATTTTAGTATTTTTGGTTCATTTAAATAAATTCTATTAAACAGAGGATCACACAACGTCCAACAAAAACTTAATAAAAAAAAACAGAATAGATCCTGTGCTCACATAAAAATATGGAGCTTTTTTGGTGTCTTAATATAATTTTTTATCACGTGTATTATTTATACAACAACCTCGTCGTTATTGTTTCTCAAGCCCATGCCAACATTACCAAGAAAAACTTCTAAATATATGCGAACAGAAAATTAAACGGTATACCACTTACGTAAATATACTGGGTAAAAAGTACGAATATACAAAACTGAAGAGAAAATTATTAAGTAATTTATGGATAATATATACAATGTATATTTTATGCATTGAAAATGCAGTTCCGGCGATGATGTACTATTTTTATTTTTTCATGAAAATAAAGTCTGAATAGGACGTGAAATATACGATTTATTGATTCCGAATTTCGTTTGTGTACAAAGTGTCTTCTTTATTTTTGCTCCCTTTATATATTTATTTATTTTTTTACTTTTTTTATTTGTTTTTTCTCAGAGAAGAACTCTTCACGACCGCGGATTTTGTACGACCATGCGGAAAATCGTACTCTCGATAAAGCGAACCCCAATCGAATATGACGCGATATTTTTTGTGTCTTTTGTTGATTGTATTAGCACTTTTGAGCTGGGAATTAAAATTAGAGATGTTTTCTTGGACGAATAAATTTTTAATAATAGTCAAACACGTGAAAATAAACCCTATTTTACCCAAACACTGTCCTGCAGGACAAAGACAAATTAATGAACAGTAAATCAGTCAATCAAAATCTCGAATTGTCACTTTCGTTCAACCTCTCTCTCTCTCTCTCCCTCTCTCTCTCTCTCTCTCTCGCTCTCTCTCTCTTCTTTCTTTTTCCTCCATCCTCCTTTTAAGCTTGTGCGCGCAATGTCACTGCGGCCTATTTCTTATCTCCATAGTGGAACATGAGACTGACAGAATTAGCGCATTTCCTCGATTTTTCTCTAATCCTTGAAACTTCGTTCCGCAGCTAGAAGTTTATATTTTTGCTCGCATGTGTGCGCAGCATTACATCTGTGTTATTATAAAAATTACGATATGCATAGGTATATGGAATCACCAGGAGGGAACAAATTCGTGTCAATATCGTATGATGCGAGCGAATCAAGGTCGCGCTTTTCTGCAGTGCGATCGCGTGCTTTTCGACTGGATTACGGCATCGTTATCGTGTTATAAATCATCAATGGAAAGAAGTGCATTTTTTTATCTTTGCTAATGGACTGCAGCAAGATAGCTGCAAACAGAGATAATGTAGATATGGATAATATTCTAGATAATGTCATTATAAGTACATTCACCATGATATCTGCATTTATTGACCAAAATGTACGAGATTATTGCGACGTGTATTACGAAAAGTAGCACGTTTAATTCACGAGACAAAGCCTCTAGATGTTAATAAAACCAAAAAAGACAAAGAGATTAAAGAACTTGAGGAATATAATATAATATAATAGGAATCTGCAGTAAATAAATAAAATTAATTATTTTAATTTTTTTACTTTTGAACATAATATGTTTTTTTATTTTTTAATGACAGACAACGTTGTATTTTTTAATATAAACTGGGGTAAACCAACCAGTGATGACTAAATTATTGAAATCAGGGATATTTGAAGTTAATATTAAAAAATATATATTTATATTAGCGAATGAATAAATAAATAAATAAATAAACAAATAAATATCTACATGTACTTCTAAAAAGGAGGTCATGTAGGTTATGAAAATTTTTGATTTTTTCTCCTAGGTCAAAATATACTGCACATCTATCGCTAATCGCGGAGGACATTCTCTAAAACGTATCTACATTTGGATAATTGCAGCGTCGCCCCTTTAAAAAGAAACGAAGAAAGTGCATATACATTACAGATTTATCATTACCGTTGTCGAGATTGATCTCATCCATAGCCAGTAATCGGTCACGTGATTATAAAAGTCCATTAATAGCTCACTTCGCTATGAATGAGCTTGATTTCTACCATATATTCTTTTCAGTATTTACGCAAAAAAATCTCGAAGCTATACTACAATTTTAGGATTTTAAGTGGTTTAACCCCTTCAGAGTTCTCAGAATAAATCCCATAAAATAATCACAATTTAGACCCCATTTCCTCGATATTTATTTTCCCCTGCAATCTCAAAGATAACCCACCTTACGATAAATCAATCCTCTCACCGAAAATCCCGCAGCCTAGCTAATCTTCTCCATTCCAGTATCATATAAGTAAACAATGAGTAGAGCATCCAGTAGCCATGTGCTACAGAGACCTAAATAGCGAAAACGCACGGAAAAAGCCTCTCTACTTGCACGCCTAAATCAATAAGAGGCGACTATTAATTTTTCCACGAAGGCAATCTCTCTCTCTCTCTCTCTCTCTCTCTCTCTCTCTCTTTCTCTCTCTCTCTCTCTCTCTCTATCTATCTATCTATCTATCTCTCTCTATAGCTGTTGCTGACTTAATTTACGAGCGTGCAAGGAAGACGACACTCGTCGTCCCTAACGCGGCAGCGCGCGTCCAGTACATTTTAATTTTGCAAAGCTGCACGTCCCTGAGACTTTGACAAATCGCGTTTGTCTCCCGTGCGGACGTCGTATTTGTGTGTATGTGTGTGTGTGTGTGTATGTGTGTGAGTGTGTGTGTGTGGAGCTGCAGGAGCGAATAAGCGGAGGTCGGGGGCAAGGTTTAATTGAAAACTTGGTTGAGGCTCGTGCGATACCTTGACAAGCGTGGAACTCCGTACTTGTATATGGGATGCGACGATGAAATTAATATTTTTTTTCGCTCGATTCTTTTTTGACGGTTGACGCTGGAGGATACCGTACGTGCGTGTATCGGTGTGTAGTACGTAAAAGGTAGGTGTAGAGTAAATAGATAAGGTCATGGGTTGGTTGGATAAGACATGTGTGCAAGGGTGTAATGCTTGTTTGTTGAATTCTACAAAACATCGGCCAATAAGTGGTTCGAAATGTGACGAAAAATAAATAACGAGGCACGTCTCTACAACTTGATTTTTCTTGTTGTATACGTCATAAAATTTAACATGGAAGTTATCGAAAACAAGTGGTCATCATTGGTGTAATAATCACTTGGCCCTAAGGTTGCAAACAATTTTTTCATATAAAATAATATAAATTAGAGAAATATAGCTTTAATTTAGTACATGCTGCGTTAAAATAGATAAACACCATGGTAAAAAATGATCTAGTTTTTTCGAGGACCTCGATTATTTCCCACTATAAACTAGATAGATCTATACATTACAGTTATCGATTATTTTCTACCAGGGCAGTATCAAAAGTTATGAATGTTCAAAGATAGTAAAAAACGAGAAATCATGACAATAATTAATGTACAGAATTAAGTTATTTTTTCGTGTTTATTCATTATCTTTGTTTATTGTTAATCTTTCTAAACGCAACACGTTTAAAATTAAAGCTCTTTTTCTCTTCTTTGTATTTTTTACATGAAACACTTTTTTGCACCATTAGGAGCCAAGTGATTCTTATATCAATGATGACTTTTCGCTCTATAATTTTCATGTGGAATTCCCATAAGAAAAATTGATATACATAAAAGACTATGTCACAATGTCTTTTTCATTTGTTGGAAAATTTTCTCGTACATTTTAGGAAATATACAACAAGAGAAATCAAGTTGCAGAGGCGTGCCTTATCACTTATTTTTCGTCATTTTTTGAACTGTTATAGGCCAATTTTTTGTAGAATTCGTCATATATATTTTTTTTCATTACACATACGGGCATTATTTCTCCCCTAGTCCCTTACCTATACAGCAGATGGCCAGCCCGATCTCCGCCACCGAGAAAATGAATGGCATTTTCTTTAAATGTCCTCGTAAAATTCTGACTGTTCGGATATCCGGATATCCGGATAGTAAAGTTATAAACTATCTGTGATCCGGATGGCAAATATCCGAATATTTGGGTAGTAAGATAATCCGTGCTATTCACCCAGCCCTAATTCGAACCCCACACACCTATTTATCTTAAAAGTACGCGTTTATCAATTGAGTCATTGGCCGCTCCAAATTTATATATTTTATAAAACTAAAAGCTATTTATAGAACTAGATTTACATATTAAAAGTTATCAGGAATCGATACGTCATTAAAATATTCTATACTTATGTGAAAATAAGAAGATTTTCGCTAGGAGCTATAGCTTCATTATTATCAGGATTAAACACAACATGCTTTTATAATCCTGTCGTTGGCACTTAAGGGATAAAGCGGGATAAACTTAACTATAAGAGTAATGTGTTTAAGCGGAACTCCTTTAAATTGAATATAAAAATTCTTTTTTGTCATACACGCACGATTTTCGCGTTATTTCGTGTCTCTAAAGCGGGTGCAAAGCAGCTGTTTGCCGGCCGGCGGGCGAAAAGAGAGTACTTTTCGCCTGCTACTGAAAAAATTTTGAAAATTTTGGAAAATTTTGAAAATTTTGGAAATTTTGGAAATTTTGGAAATTTTGGAAATTTTGGAAAGTTTTGAAAATGTTGGAAAATTTGTTCACGTTTACACCGATATGAAGAACAACCGCAGTAAACACCCGCTCTAGAGGAATAAAAAAAACGCAAAATCAATACATATATGTATATGGTGTGGGCCTTGGGGGAAAAGTATTTTTTTGCCCTTGTGTAATTGCAGTACAAGGCGAGGGGAGCAAGTACGAGTGCGTTTGCGAGCTGAAGAGGACGCGGACAAAAAAAACCACACGCGGACAAAAAAAAACTACTTTTCACCCTAGGTACTATAACGTGCGTTTTCGCCGCTCGTGGGAAGACCGACAAACTCGCACGCATCTGGTGAAATATATAATTATAAGTAGAAAGAAAATAATCAATTCGGAGTCGCTGTTCTCCAGCAGACTCCGCAATAAGGCTGCAGCAGAAGGTCGCATTAACAGGGCGCCAGGCACTGATTTTAGACGAAAAACTACCTCAGCAATGCCCCTGAGATTAAGAAAAAAAGATTTTATGATTTTATTGGTGACTGCACTGTCTCGGCTAGACCAGCAGAGAGTCGTGGGGTCAAACGGCACGAGATACTTACTTTTCTCAAGCGAGAGACGGTTACAGACGAGTATGCACACTATGGTAGGAATAGAAATAATAAGACTTGATATTAATTAAATTTGAGCCTTTAATGATACCTAATTACTGTTTGCGTATCATTACAAAAAAAAACTAGTGCCTTTAAAAAGGCAATTTATCTGCTTACTTAAAGTTAGGACGGGCTCGATCATTCTTAAAATTAGCCTCTCTAATCCCTAGCCCTAATATGACTCAAACAAAATATAATACAAAAAAAATAAAGAAAACTATTTTAGCAAAATTTAACGATATGGAAGATATGAAAATATCGGCTCTGAGGTACTCTACATACCAAAAAAAAATTAATTAATTAAACAATATCAAAGAAAATATATGCAAAATATAAAGTGATTAAATAATAGATAAAGGCCCCGTAGGCACCTATTAATAATCTAAACTAAGCTATGTGATATCCAAAAGCTCTCGCACTCTACCTCGTTTCCGTTCGCGAAAAACACGTGCTCGCAGGCACGCGGTCACTCCGGGAGCTACTACGAACGATTGCTTCGAAGTTTTAAATTTTAAGAAGGCGCGAGAGAAATAAATTTGGTAGCGCAAATTTCTACTGCCTCAATGTAGGCACGCTTTGAAAAACTTACAGTTTGGCGGCGGAGCGAGTCTCGTCGTCGAGTTCGGTGCCTGGAGGCAAGACCGATACTAATAAGTTATTAAAAGAAACAAAATTATATTTAACTTGAAATATAAAATAAATTAATAGGCCGAACTAAACAATTCAATATGAAAAATTAATTGAAAGCGACGGCAAACCGAGTTGAAAGATCGCGGCGCGGGAGACACGATGGATGGCGCGTTTCAGCAAGTCCAGGTCCCGATGTCGTCCCTCGAAAGCAGCCAGTAGATCAGTGATTAGCCCAACGTCTCCAGCACATCCCCGAGGCTCCGTAATGCTACGCGGACAGTGCTGATTGGCCGCGAGCTGGTTGCGCTATCGTCGTCGCCAGGTCGGTGCGTAACGCCTCTTTCATCCCCTTCTGACTTGCAGTTTCGTGAGCCATTATTCCGCGAGGGAATTTCAAAACATTTAATTTCGTTGGTGAAATTAAAACTTTAGAGGTGAAAACGAGCAAGCAGGCCTTCTCGGGTGTTTTATGTTAGAAAACACAGAAGGCTGCAACGAAATTACTTATGGGGAGAGAACTTAGGAAGTTAGAAAGAATAACTTAACTCGGCCTGGTTTAGGCAATTCTTGATGATGACGACGACCAGTAGCATAGGCAGGCTCATGTAGCTAAAGGCGCTCGGAGTGTGCATCGTCGTTGTTGGTACTGCTGGGAGGTGTTGAGGCTGAAAATGCTATAAAACTTTCCTCGACGGAATGCGCTGGCAGTTAACTCGGCGGAATGAAAACAAAATAAAATAACGAAATAATAAATAATGATTCGCTTTTCTATACGGCCCCAGACGAGAGGTAGAGTGACTGATCTCCTGGCTGCTGGGTGGCGGATTTACATTTGAAATCGGCCTAATTCGTAAGGTAGCGCGTGCGTAACAAGCGACAAAAAATTGCTTCGTTACAGTACACAATATACTATTTAAAGTAGATATTTTCGAGTTACAGTGGGATCTCGATTTTGTGTATTTTTGACGGCGGGGGTCACCGTGACGGCATCTTCAGTATGGCGGGGAGAAGCTCCCGCAACTCAGCTTGTGTAGTACTGCATGGTGGAGAGTCGCACGTCTGAGGGAAGGGACGTTCTGAGGACTTCACAGAATCGAGATCCCACTGTATACACGGGAATGAACAATAGCAGATATATTTCACTAGAAATAGAACTGTTAATATATTAATAACTGCACAATTGCTTTTGTTTCAGTTTACTATCGTCCTCTTTACTCTCTTTCACTGTATAATCTGCACGAAAAGCAGAAGAACGAAGAGCACTACTGCGAATCATTATTCCGTTAATTAAATACAAATCGCAGCACATATTTCAACCATTATAACCAGGGCACTGTGGACACTGCGGCAGCCGGCGCTTGGTTGCGCACTGCGCACGATCGAATGTACTTTTCAACGGTGCAGCCGAGTACGCGGTGATGCTCTTTCGAGAAATCGGTTTCATCAGTTATATAAAGTTATATCGCAGCGCGCTTGCTGAAACAATTATTACGCTCTCCGCACTCGTGCAGGAATTGCGGACGTTCCTGGAATTCGCTTTATTCGTTTCACCGTTTCTGGCGAGGGCGCGGTTTTGCTTATATTATAAATAACTCGGACGAAAGCCAAATCAATTGTTGACGCTAGTAACGATTCGCAAATATGTTTGGATTTTTCGATAATAATTTGCGGGCAAATATAATTTAAACTATCTAATTAATTGTTTCGTTTAAAGTTCTGTATTATATGTATCGTTAAAGTAATAATTAGTGGATTAAGTCTTTATATGATGGCGACAAAAAGTTCTGTCTGCTGCTTCTATAAATAGAAAATTAATGTTTATTTATAATAAACTTATATTAAAAAATAAATAATGATTTTTAAAAATAATTTATTCATTGCGTTATAAATGAATAGTATAATTTTTATCTGATGAGAAAGTTACAATTACTAAGACTCCCACTAAAAAAATCAAGGCGGAAATTCACCTGAAAATTGAAATGAATAACAAGTAACATTTTCTGTATATCCAAAATAAAAAACTAGTTTTTTCGTTTTCTCTAAAAAAGACTTTATCGTTATTTCACGTAAAACTGTTATTTGTACCTTGGTAGAAACCGATTATATTTATTCGTCATGTATTGATGATTGTACTTCTGTGCCAACTCGAAACAGGCTTGTTTTCTTAATCATTTATGGAAGAATGATTTCATAGGGATTAACTGAACAGTATACTTGGTTACGCAAAAAAAAGTTGAAGAAGCCTATTATAATAACCTATGAAATCGCTAGTACTAGTATATTTAAATTATCAATACTATTGACAGTTGCTTCGCTATCAACCCTTTCCTTCCCGTTGTAACTATATGGCATATAAAAAAGTGAATATATTTATGAGGTTCCTATGAAATCTATGTGGAACTTTGAAGTATAGTTGCATACTACTATATCCAGAGAGTATACTTTATTAGTATTAAGAAAAATTTTTAAATAAAATATTTTTTATAGTCAATTTTTTATGGACAAAATTCGTTTTTCACAAAATTGATTTTTTGTTACTCAACATGAGATTATTCTGAGATATATAAAGTATTATGAGTCTCAAAAAACCATGGATATAGTTCTCAACTATGACAATAAGAAAGTATAATAAAAAATTATATTCATTATATTGTTTTTTGAATTTGGAGGTAATTTATTTTTGTAGTCATATGGCTAGAACGGGTATTCGTGGTAAAAACTAGTCTACTATGTATCCTATATGCTACACTAAATGTTTCAATTTATATAAAAATAATTAATATCTTACTCTTATCGATACTTTACTCTAAAGTAGAGTGTACAGTGTACACTAGGGTGGTCCAAAATTTCCCGAATCTCAAATTTTCTTCTTGTAACACCTTCAAGATATTGTAATTGGCAAAAATTGAGATGTGTGTCCGCCAGTTGCCTGAAGTTAACATTAAGAGCTCTCTACTATCGCAAACAGCTTTTAACATTTGATTTTGAGCACTTTTATTATATTAGGACAATAGAATATCTTGAGTTTTATATGCCAACCTATTATTTATTTATTATTTTTATTTTGTTGGTCCCTCAATTCTATTTAAACGCACATATTTCAGGGGCTAACTTGATTTTAAATATTTTTGTCTGTGAGGAAAATTTTTGTTTGTCTTGCCTAATGCGGTGAAGTTGTTAATAAACTTAAGTGCTCAAAATCAAATGTTAAAAGCTGTTTGCGATGGTAGAAACCTCTTAATATTAACTTCAGGGCACCGGCGAACACATATCTCATTTTTTTTGCTAATTACAACATTTTGAAGGGGTTACAAGAAGAAAATTTGAGATTCGAGAAATTTTGAACCACCCTAGTGTACATACACATAGTCAGTAAGCGTTTAGTTACTACATCTTCCCGTGGTAGTCATATGGCATGCTATTAAATATTTCAACGCGAAAGTATGCCTCTTTTTCGGTTTCTGAAACGTCGTTGCCGATGGTACAGTGTTACTCGAATCCTCTGAAGAAAGTAGAAATCTTCTGTGAGTTCGAACACTCAGGAGAGCCCCAAGCGGCCCAACCTCACTCTCCTCACCATTTGTAACGTAAAAAAAAAGAGAGTCAGAATAAGCAGCGAAAAAATATGTGAACGACGGGATTCGATCCGGGTCAAGATTGAAAAGAGCGTGCTCGACCACTGAGCTATACCATCCACGCTGTAAGATGGTGCATCTCACTGTCTACATCTATTATCGTTGACTCGTCTCAAAGCTTGTACTGCGAGCAGCGCGGATTCTTCATCCGTGACAGCAGCACCGTTGCAAAATGTTCTTCTTGCCTCCACATTTAACCAGCCCAGTTTCCTCCTATAGGGAGTAATATGCTCATTCCTTCTAACACCGCATATATATTTCACACAGGAGTTCTGTAATCTTTGAAGTTGGGTCTGAAGCTTATTTGACATATTATGGTATAAAAGGGAGCAATATTATCTAAATGAAAAACAACGTCAGAGCCTGCAAGTTACTTGCGGAAGGCCTTATGAAATACAAAATTAAAAAGTAAAATAAATTATATTATAAAATTAATTATTATTAATCATGCATCACATCTTTCACACTCACAATAAACATTTTCACCTAGAAATCACCAACAACGTTACCAAATAACAGAATATCAACGGTACAAACAAGCCAAACAAATCCACACGAGCAAAATCAAATACCTCCGTCAGCATAAATTAAATCTCCAACGAACTCCGGCACAGAAATTTCGATACATACTGCGCACATAAGTCGCTTCAGAAGTGTTACTATCTCTCTGCACCTCGAGCCGCACGGAAATTGAACTCTCATAACTTCGGGAATCGGCAAACACAAACGAACCCGTGCTCGCGTATCCGCGGATGCACACTGGAAAACGGTATTTCACCAGCCTTATTTTCTCCTCTCTCTCTCTGTCTCTCTCTCTCCCTCTCTCTCGCTCACGCTCTCTCTCTCTCACTCTCACACTTTACCACTCCCTATACCTGACAAATCATATCGCGCGACGTTTTCGACTACAACCGCACACACAGAGAACGAATGAACGAACAAATGAAACAGCGAGAGAGAATACACCGAAATTGGGAAACATTGCGCCCTGCCGGTGCATGACCCAATTTGCTAGAATCGTCGATTAAGCGCGAAAACAGGAACGGCCGAACACATAGTCTGGCGGCCCCCCCCCCCCCCCCCCCCCTCTCTCTCTCTCTCTCTCTCTCTCTCTATCTCTCTCTGTCTCTCTCTCTCTGTCTCTCTCTCTCTCTCTCTCTCTCTCTCTATCTCTCTCTCTCTCTCTCTTTCTCTCGTCCAAAAGGCTGTTACGCTCACGCCAAAAAACCTGGAGGGGAATTCCGCTAAACTGCAACCAACATAACCTCAAAACTTCTAAACACTAACACCGAGTGAGGATCTGGAGGGCGTCGTCATACCATAGCGCTCAAGACGGATGTCTTCCGAACACAGGAGATTCTCTGACGCTGTTCAACACGAATAAGCTGAACAATTTTGCAGGAGGAGGAATGGGAGAGTTAAGGGAAATAATTTTTTGAGATTAGAATATTTATCTCTCTCTTTCGATCTCTCTTCTTTATTTCTTAATTAACGCTGAGTCGATCTGGCAACACCGCCTAGCAAAATTTTTCTGTGTCACCCACCAGATGGCAGTACTGCCTTTTCATTTTTCACCACCAGTGGACAGTAGCATCTTGTTCTTTGTTTCTGATCGGTAACATCGGCAGGTAGATCTTCATCTACTCAATAGATGGCTGGACTTTCGAACAGGGTTGAGTAGGCGGTGGCTGATTGGGCCAGAGATGTCGCTCTCAAGCTAAATAAGACCAAGACTAAAGCTATTGTATTAGGCTCTTGTAAATATATAAATAGTCTTGAGTCTCGAGGTAGTCCGGAAATAAGTTTGACGTCTTCGTTCCTTTCTCATAGACTGTCATAAGTCTGGGTGTTATACTTGATTCTAAACTCACGTGACAGCCTCACGGCCTCATGGACATGGTTACGAAGAAGATTAATAGAGTATTATAATTTGAGGTGCTTTAGAAAGTACACCACTCAAGATCTGCGCAAACATCTGGCCATGGCTCTAGTTTTTCCGCACATTGCTTATTGTTCTGTTGTCTATTCAGATGCGTCTCTCGAACAGCGTATCCGATTGCAAAGACTGCAAAATTCATCTGTGTGCTACGTTTTAGGTGCTAGGAGGGATGAGCACATCACCCCTTACAGGCTGCAATTAGAATGGACAAAAGTTGACACAAGAAACATGGTTTTCATAGCTCAAATAATGTATAAAATACTAAATATTAAGGGAACAGAGAATTTGGAACCATTCTTCAAAAAGAATAAATCGAATCGATCTGTTAGGGGTGATGTAGGAGCTCTCTATTCCACACATGCGCACTGAAACTGGAAGAACATCTTTCCAAGTACAATGCGCGCATCTGTGGAATTCACTCCTTTTGCGATACGCACGTTACCATTATACAAAGCGTTTACGGTGACGGTCAAACAACATTTTGCAAACATTGTCTAGATCGTCATGTCCTAAGTTATTTAAATTATTTTAGTTAAGTTCTATGTTTTATATGTATGATTATAATTTATAACAGTGAATGGATGAGTCATTGAAACAGAATGAAAGTGTAAATGTAAATATTGCATACAAATTTTAATCCTAACGTGATATATCTTTACATAGATCGAATTGTAGTTTTAAAAAGAATCTGACGAACTTATGTGATATTGAAACGGAATGAAAGTGTAAATGTAAATATATTAATACATAGACCGAATTGCAATTTAAAAAAAAGAACCTGACGAACTTATGTGATATTAATAAATTAGCTACGAACGTTATATGATTATTTTTACGACGATCGATACGATATTGCTTTTATTATATTTTTGTACTTTTGTGAAAGTAAAATAAAGACAATATCTCTCTATATATCTATCTATCTATACCTACCTATCTCTAATTATTTGCAGCAGCTGTGAGCATCCTGCACAATGACCCTTATGGTAGGTCCGCCGCTACTGTTTTGATATGAACAGCCTATATGCGTTACTCTCTCTCCCTCTCTCTCTCTCTCTCTCGCTCTCTCTCTCTCTCTCTCTCTCTCTCTCAATCCATAGCGCTACTACACACCCCTTTATCCATCGGGTTCGGAGCTTACGTTTGCTGTTTTCTCACTCTTTTTGTCCTCCCTCCCTCGCTGCATCACCTTTGTCTTCTTTCGCATCTCTTCTATGGGGGAACATTTCCTGGATTGAGCTTGGAGAATATTGGAGGAGGAGGAGGAGGAGGAGATACGGTTCACAGTTGACGTTTCGTAGCTTGTAAGGTGTAAGTACACTCGTTCCCATTTCTTTTAATTTCAGAAAATATAGGGTATTCAGTTAAGACGATGTTTGTATTATTATCTGAAATAACTTCGTATTACAATACCTTGCATTGTAGTTATCAACATTATCTGTAAGCAGAGTTGGGCGTGTAACATTCGTCACGTATGATTCGTATGATTATTTGCGTATGATACTCAGTCTGATATGTCCAGGGTTTCGTATGAAAATTTACGTATCATACATATTTCTGCTAGCTTACAAAGTTAAAGTGTGCAACATTTGTTTGTATGTACTAGGAATCACAGACGCGCTACGTGTCATAAAAAATATGCGACGTTTCGGGAGTTTTTTACATTACTCCCCTCATCAAGGCATAAACTTAAATAATACAAAACATGGACCGCGTCGTGACCTGCGGCGCCAGCATAATTGTATGCTGTAATGGCACCTTGGAGACAAATAGGACACACGAATAATGGAATTGGGCCTGAAGGCCGGTAGTACGTGCCGGCCACGCGAAACACAAGCTGTTACATGGTCGCGAATTCAGAGACAACATGAGTTGTCACACACACAGAGTTGTCTCTGAATTCGCGGCCATGTAACAGCTTGTGCTTCGCGTGGCCGACACGTACTACCGGACTTCAGGGCCAATTCCATTATTCGTGTGTTCTATTTGTTTCCAAGGTGCCATTACAGCATACAATTATGCTGGCTCAGGTCACGACGCGGTCCATGTTTTGTATTATTTAAGTTTATGCCTTGATGAGGGGAGTAATGTAAAAAACTCCCGAAACGTCGCATATTTTTTATGAAACGAATAAAGGATTGTTCTGCGGGATCAATAGAGTCACATAATTTATTTATCAATATGAATTGCCGAAAATAGACATTAATATCCATTTTGTATATTAAATCATTTATAAGCATTATTTTTAATATAAAAAAGATAAGTGTTAAATTAATAGATAGTTTTAACTTAAGTATTAAACATATGTTTACATAAAAATAATCATATGGTGATGTTATGACAAAATATGCGGATAAAGGAATAATGAGTCTCTACTGAATAACGTCAGATGATTTCTAAATACAAAATTAAGTAAAAAATACTTTATATTAACAAAATTTTTCACTTGAATTTTTTTCTGTTTAATGTATTAAATAAAACTAACAAGAACCACTCGCTCGCGTTTTGGAAATAATAGAAATGTATTACCGAATTTTTTTAACTATATTTTCTTATACAATCTTTTTTTTAATATTTGATAACTTTTCAATATTTAATAATTGAGATGATTATCTCACACACGTACGTATGTACGGACGTACGTTAGAGGATCCGCTATTATTATGTGTAGATAGTAGATAAATTCAGATGAAATATTTAATAAGAGAGGGTGGATGGAAGGCAAATGTATATAGAATAAGACTGGATGATAATAAATAAAATATTTTCAGAAATCATAACATAAAAAGATAATTATAATAGAATTTTTTCTACACCAGTGATAATCCGTAAGTATAATGTAGATCGATGTAGAAGATAAGTGAAATAATTATGTCGCACATGTGCACGTACACACACTATAAAGAATCTTCGATAGTAGTAAAAATATCAATAATAAGAAAAATCATACGCAACATTCGGCACATCTGGACCGCACCCGAGTTGATCATCTCGCACAAGTGCACGTACACCCATAATGAAGAATGTTCGATAGTAGCAAATAATATCGATAATAAAGAAAAATAATACGCAGCATGCCGGATATCTGGACCACACCCGAGATGATCATCTCACACGCGTGCACATACACCCTCTATAAAGAATCTTTGATAGGAGTAAAAAATATCAATAGTAGAGAAAAATCACACGTAGCATCCGGCACAACTACATGTACATACACTATACAGAATCTTCAAAAGCAGTAAATAATATTGATGATAAGGAAAAATCATACGTAGCATCCAGTCCATCTAGACTACATTCGAAATGATCATCTCGCTCACGTGCACTTACACCCAGTGTAAAATTATCGATAGTAATAAAAAGTATCTATAATACTGAAAAATCATACGCAGCGTCCCATATATCTGGACCGCACCCGAGATGATTATCTCGCACAAGTGCACGTACACCCACTATAAGAAATTATCGATTGTAGTAATAAATATTGATAATAGTGGAAATTATACGCAGCATTCGGGACATCTGGACCACACCTGAGATGATCATTTCGCATACGTGTACGTACACCCTCTGTAAAATTATCGATAGTAGTAAAAAATGTCGATAATAGTGAAAGATTATACGCAGCATCCGGAACATCTGGACCACACCCGAGACGATTGATTCGCAGTATGCAGAACATCTGGACCATGTCTGAAATAATCATGAAAAATCATGTGTAGCATCTGGGACATCTGGACCACACCCGAGATGATATTCTCGCACACGTGCACATTCACCCACTGAAAAGAATTATCGATAGTAAAAAAATATCCATAACAGTGCGAATTGATTCGCAGCATCCAGGATATCTGGGCCATGTCTGAGATAATCGTGAAAAATCATGCGCAGCATCTGGGACATCTAGACCACATCCACGCAGATCATCTCGCACACGTGGACGTACACGCACTGAAAAGAATTATCGATATTGAAAAAATATCGATAACAGTGCGAATTGAGTCACAGTATCCGGAATTCTGGAATAAAAAATAGCGATCATTTTAAAAATCATTTGCAGCATCCAATATATCTATTATACATATATAATATATATATATATATATATATATATATATATATATATATATATATACATATATAAATGATTTTTAAAATGATCGCTATTTTTTTTTCCAGAATTCCGGATACTGTGACTCAATTCGAACTGTTATCGATATTTTTTCAATATCGATAATTCTTTTCAGTGCGTGTACGTCCACGTGTGCGAGATGATCTACGTGGATGTGGTCTAGATGTGCCAGATACTGCGCATGATTTTTATATATATAAACACACACACACACACACACACACACACACACACACACACACACACACACACACACACACACACACACATATATATATATATATATATATATATATATATATATATATATTCCTGCCCCCTTCATTTCTCGATTCACTACATCATAGAAAATGAAGAGTTATTCGCGTATTAAATTTAGTGATTAGAATCATTCTTTTACTTAAGAATAAGGATACAAGCCATACAAGGTATATCAATACCCCAAATAGAAAAAGCAATAGTAATAAATTTAAATAAAATATCTTTATCCTTAAACTCTAAACCTTAAACCCAACTACCCCAAGTGAAGCATTTTTAAATACTACGTTTAAATAATAAAATACGTATTAATCACTAAATCCTAAACCTTAAACCCAACTACAATAAACGAAGTCATTTGCAATAATAGAAAGTATACAAAAAAAAATCGTAATTCATATTGGCAAAGAAAACTACCACCGCATCTAGAAGGGGACTGATGTTCCCTATTAGACTAAGAGACTGTTAAAGTTTAAATATTTATTTGGTTATTGTTTGAATTTTTTGATCTGCGTATGAAACCGAATAAAATTTATTTTCAAAGCTAGTAGATGAATTGCGGATGGAAACGAGTTATAAATTAGTATCCATAGCAACAGTAATAATGTTAACGAACAAATAACTCGGCTAAAATTTCTGGACGAGGAAGGCGATAGGATCGCGTTATCAAGACTTTTGCAGGGTCGTCGCTGGGTCAATTAACACGAAAATATGATAGTTTAACTTTTGTAGTAACCCTTGGCCTCTTATACAGGGTCTGTCTACATAGCGTTACTGGCGAGTCTAGTAGGCAAACCTGGGACGAAACGTGTGATATTATTTGATAAAGGTTATAATTTTATTTGAATATCTATATCCCAGTTCGTTACATAACCTTTTCCCCATACCACGCGTAAAGTGCGTACTGTGCTCCCCCCTAGCGGGCGGTAAAGTAGCTAATGGACGCCCTAGGTAATACTTTACGGCGTGATAATTTCCAAGCTCGAACCTATCTATGTGACGTATTCATAGACTAAAGCGAGTCACTACACATCGCACAGATGATTCTGTTGACTGTCTAACTTCAGAAAAAATCAGTTTTTACTTAAAAAAAAAGAAAGCATATTAAGTATTTTTCAAAATTTTATAGCTAACTAAACTCATTATTCACGAGACTCAACATAATTACTTACTATATATACGAGGATTTGAGTATCGCTGTTTACCCAAAAAATTTAAAAACATATTCAACACACAAGTGCCTTATTCGCAAGCTGAATTTTAATTGTTGACTTTATAAGACTAATTTCTTTTAGAATTTTCTGACAAGTTCAATATTTTACAGTAAAGTGTATTTAAGTTCACGTATTGTTCATGCTCAACTCTTAATATTAATATTTTCTAAAATTATTATTCAAATATTCACAGTCATCTCAGTGGTTGAAAGTAAAAGTGCAAGGATTCTCCAAAGTGCTCAAATATATTAATTTATATGTATTGTTACATATTGTCGGAGTCTTTAGTATTGGTAATTACAAAAGTTAATTTGTTGTATATTTTGCATGTAAGCTAAATTTCAATTGTTGCAATGATAAACCAAAAGACTTTTTAAGACTAAGTTCTAAAAACTCTAAGATTTATCTTATAATTATTTATTTAGTTTATAATTATTTATTTACAATTATTTATTTATCTCTAAGATTTATGTTAGAATATAACTATTTTCACTCGATCAAACTTTCAATGCACTTTATTCAAGTTACACAGAGTCAAGTTTCACCAAAAGTAAACAAAAAGAAAGACACTTCATGCACTACAATCAAGAAGCAAGACACTGAATATATTTATATTATTAGTAGCTGTTCATTTGTATTGATAATAAATATTCTATTTATATTTATATAATTGGGTATTTTATTAAAAAAACATATTTGATTCTAATTTCATAAAATTACACATTATTTTACTCTTTGAAAATGAGAAGAATACTGAATATTTATGTCATACAATTGCATTCATAATCAAAACAGTATAGGTAGGTTAGAAAGGCTGAGCGATCTGCAGTGACTGACTTGTGTCATAGAGTAGGTTACATAGGTAGATGAGATCGCACTTGAAAACCGCCGTAAACATTGAAGTTAGCGTCAAGCCGGTCAAGCGGACGACCAGCTGGGCGCTTGCGCTATACTCTTTTTTATGCAAAATCAAAAATTATTTCTAATAACATGAATAATATTTTGTTAACGCACTTTCCGCGTGATGTGGGGAAAAGTCGTATATGCACCACGGGAGTGTACATAGAGCAAGGTAGGCACTGTGTGATGCCGCCCTCGCTTCGCTCGAGCGGCAACTTCACACAGTGCGTACGTTGCTCACTGTACTCCCTCGGTGCATAATGTACTATAATTTTTTATTTTCCTAATGACTTGTTAATTATATTTTAATTTACACGCTATTCCAAATACATTTTTCGATATATGTTTATAAAATGACTTCTCTAAACGATATTAAAACATCAAGATTAGATAAGTATTCGTATTCTTTGATTTGATTTTGATAGATATTAAATGTTAGATAAGTATTTGTATTCATTCATTGATTCTATTTAATTGTATCCTAAATTTTCCATTTGAAAGACTATAATGGTATTTAATAATATTTTTGGGCGATTTTCTGCATTCACGTCCTAACTTTGTATTTTGTGAATAAAATAAAACTCAATTCTTATAAGCCCTAATCCAATCATTTGGACTTTCAAACCCTTCTGCTTCATAATGACCATTTCAATTAAAAAAATTATGTTTTCTATAGTTTAATTAAATATAACTTTATATTCGACATATAATCTTTGATATATACAAATAAATAACCTTTATTGCCTATATTCCTTTTATACAAACATTTATAATAAAACATTGGATTATATTGTAGTAAAAACAGTTATCTCCATTATTTTAGTATCCATTACACGGCAACACCGACGCTTCGAATATTCAGGAATTAAAATACCTCTGTAAACCATTTTCCAAATCCAAAATAAAACGTGTGCTCCACGCCAAGATTAAACTGCAACTATTATTCAATCCTACGCGAGTATACGCGAGATTCGCTCGTACATCGGCAACTTGTTGCTAATGAGAGTGTGGATGCACAGCTCCACTGCGAATGGACTGCGGGCTATTTGTTTCCCGACGTCAAACTGCGAAACGCACTTTCTATCAGAATTTCATTCGACGAGCATTGGTTCTGTATTAGACAGCTCAGTTTAATTGTAATATGAATACTAACAATTAAATAAAACTCGAGGTTTTTAATTGAAACTAATTTAATCCTTTTAGTCACAGCGTGACATATACACGTTACACGTATTCTTTCTTATATTACCCGGGTAAAATGATTTTATATATAATTATATATGGTCCCTGGTAGAAAGTTGACGATTTTTTCTCGTCGACGTGTTAATTAAATGGAAGCATCATTAGCTAATACTCACTCTTTAACACTATTCAAATTATTAAAACTATGGTTATTGCCTAAATAATAAACAATCTACCGCCATCATTACTTCGACACCTTCTTCGAGAAGTATGTTAATATAGACACACAAAACTACGGAGCGCATTACCTAGACATCGCCATCGGCCACCATAACCACCTGGACACCGTCTCCGACCAGAAGTTATAGCTAGACACCAAAAACTATGGAGGGCACTACTTATACTTCGTCATAGCGATTATAACCACCTGAACGCCTTCTCCGACCAGTACCTACATCTGCACACAAGAAACTATAGTGCGCGCTACCTAGACCTCGTCATCGGTTATATTATATTATAACCATATGGACACCTTCTTTGACCAGTACATATATGTAGACATCAAAAACTATAAAGCGCATTATCTAGACCTCGACATTGGCCACCATTAATCGCCTGGACATCGCCTCTGACCACTAGTTACAGCTAGATACCAAAAACTACACAGCGCAGTACCTAGACCTCGTCATCGACGATTATGACCACCTGCACGCATTCTCCGACCAGTACGTACATGTAGACATCAAAAACTACGAAGCGCATTACCTGGACCTCGTCATCGGCCACCATAACAACCTGGATACCGTCTCTGATCAGTAGTTATAGCTAGACACCAAAACCTACGGAACGCACTACCTGGACCTCGTCATTAGTCACCATAACCACCAAGACTAAACGCGTTATGCTCATGTCCCGTGTTTCAACAGTGCCTGAACTTTTACTGTACCGTCACGGACCCAGTTCCTGATCAGTACCCAGTTCCTGATCATTTGGTTACATTTATTACTATTTTGACTTTAATGTATACAAAATTTGTTTTAAAAAAATAATTAGTAATAGTAAACTATTTCGTAGTCATATAAAAAAGCTTTAAAAGTTACTAGTAAAATACATTTTTAAGATAAAAAATGTTAAAGTTAGACGTTGTTGGCAACGTCATGATTGACACCATCTTACTGCAGTTGACTACAAGTGAGCATGCAAAGAAATTTACATCATTTCTTTAAAACTTTGTAATAGATTGTAGAAAAACTTATGTAATTAAGTTATTCAACAGTTCATTCGTATAAATCACTTAAAACATTTATATAAAATATTATTGATATTTGTAAATACGTGTGATTAGAAATAGGGTCCAAATTCTTATCGTTTACCCAATTCCTGATCAGTATTAATAACATGTTTTTATGTGTTTAAAAATCTTAAAATACACAAATATTTGTAATAACAATTCTATAAGTAGTTTTAATCCATGCGTAAATAATTTATCATGCAAAAGTCGCAGAAAACGTGACAATAAATCACGACACTATGTGCATTTTATAGGTTATAATATATGCTCGCACGTGAGTCTATATCGTGCAGTAGACAGAGTACGAATAACCGAACACTTTTACCTCGCCTAAGTTTCACATTTATAATCACACAACCAAATAATGTTATATTTTAGTATATCTACTGTATTAGTATTGCTTAATAAGCTTTTGTTTATCATATAAAATACTTATGCGTTAATAATATTTGTGATCAGGAATTGGGTCTTGATATGATCAGAAACTACTCCCATACAAACCTCAAGTGATCAGGAATTGCTCCCCCAGCTTTTTTTCTTTGAGGCTTTATATTTAACTTAATTTTGATTATTTATGTATTTTCCAATTTTATATTAAAGATTAACAGTTACATTTGTTATTAGAAATTTAATTTTCCATGAATACCTCATCTTTACGCTTTGACACAACAAATAACGTGACGATGTGCCTTAACTGATCAGGAACTGGGTCCTTGACGGTATAACAATATATTACTTTTTACTACCAATTCTATTTTACTTGTGAGAAGTAAAATTTTCTAAGTCCATTTATATATAATTGTATATAAGTATATACGACTATATATGAGTTGCCTATCAATATACCTTATAATACACTTCGGATACTACTTTTACAACAATAGCGGTTGGGGTAGTGGTTAAGGTAATGGCTTCATAACTCAAAGATTTTTAGTTCAAATCCCACACGGGGCAATTTTTTTTTACTTTTTAATAATTTTTTATAATAAGAAATGGATAAAACATTGCTAATCTTCAATAAAAACTAGTTTTTATATTCAATTTGCATTAATTAATTATTATATTATTAATTTATTTAATTTAAAATTTATATACAACGTTGTTCTATATAAAGTTGTATATAAATTACTTATATATGATTATACGAGTATATGATTATATATAAGATTTTTCTATTCGAGTACTAACTCGTTAACTATTTTGTTTTGATACAAATTTTCATACAGATATTTCGTAGACATTGTGAATGTTTTGAAAGTTATAAATAAAATAATGTTCAAAGAGCGGGGGATACTTGTGTATTTGATAGATTCGCTTACTATAAATCCATCCTCAGATTTTTTTAAATGTTGGTTCCAAAGAAGTGGAGGAAATCTTGAAAAAACTATAAATATTTATTCTAAAAAATATATAAAAATGTAAAAACTGTAATTATTTAATTACTTACTATCCAGCGTTTTTTGAGGTGCTTACTACCAATTCGTTATCAGAAGTTTGATATTTTGACCCAAAATATGGAATCAGGGACCTCAAAAATCTAAATAGACACTTTTCTATTAACATTTTTCTTTAATACAGGAATTCGTAATACTTAATTCGCCATTTTGAATTTTCAAAATCCGACAATAGTTTTGAAACCTATAACCTCAAAAACCTATAATGACTTACATAACGTAAATATTTGCTGATTTCCTTAATTATACGACTGAATGAATAAAAGATTCTTTTTGAGATTACTCTGCATGCAAAATGTATTTTATGATAATGCTATTTAAATCTAAAAAAACTGCAGTATTGACTTCATGTACGCAAGCCGCGCTAAGGAAGCCAATCATGTATCGTGGTAAACAAGCCTACAGTTAACGGCACTAATTACTACAGGTTGGGTAACTTTCAGTTCAGCATTTCATTTACATGTACATTAGTCAATTAGTACAGGGCGAGAATTTTCTTAATAAAAATTATCGTAAAAATCATTGTAAAATAAACCATAAAATTACCTTGATGAATGGTAAAAATTAAGATTATTCATTATAATTTGTACCATTCATTAAAATGTAAAAAAAGAAAATAAACATATGCATCGAATATAGAATCTCCTCCTTTTTGAAGTCGGTTAAACATGCGACAATAATGCAACAAGGAAATAAAGTCGAAGATTATTCCCGAGGGTAGATTTACTGTAAACACACGAGGGAATAGTCGACTTTATTCCCGTGTTGCATATAGAATTTTATTTCCCACTTAACTGTGACCGCTTTATTGACTTGAAGAGTGGGACCTACAGAAAAAAAAAGAAATAACTCAAAATTGAAAAAAAAAAGAGTGAAAGTATTTGCAGGTAAAGAAAATAATGCATTTGCGGAAAAATTTTTTTTTACCTTTTTCCCGCTAATCCACTTTCTTTCCCGCAAATCCACGTTTTTCCCGCATTCGCGGGATCATATGCTACTTTTAGCCCTCTTTTCAGGACATTAAAATGACCATTACGGTTGAGTCGACAATAATAAAGAAAAATTTTTAATGCTTTTCGGAAATATTTGTATATTAACACCAAAACTAACTAATTAGTTGTTGAAGAGTAACGAAGTACCACGTTACAAATGGCACCCAACGTGGCGCTTAGTGGAACGCGAAAATCAGGAAAATAGCGACAGAATAATTCAACTTTGTGAAAAGTCGGAAAATTTTTTTTATACGGCACTCAAGTAAGCGACAGTTTAGCGATTGAAGGTGGAAAATTTTTTGTTTGTTGTATTATTAATTATAAACAAATTGAAATTTTTTTTTATATGTTTAGGAAGTTTGTGAGAGGACTTTGAAAATTTTCACTTGGGTTATAGATAGGAGTCTAAAATTTTTCACTTGGGTTAATGGGTTATAAATAGAACTCTGAAAATTTTTCAATTTTGAGAATTTTCCGAAAATTTTTCTGGATATTTTTAAGAATTTTCCAAAATTTTTTTTTGAAAATTTTTCGATTTTGAGAATTATTCAAAAATTCTTTTTGGATATTTTTGAGAATTTTCCGAAATTTTGTTTGAAAATTTTTTGATTATGAAAGTTGTCCAAAATTTTTTTTTGGATCTTTTAAGAATTGTCTAAAAATTTTTTTTTGAAAATTTTTTGATTTTAAGAATTTTTGAAAAAAATTTTTGATATTTTTAAGAATTTTCCAAAATTTTTTTTTGAAAATTTTTCGATTTTGAGAATTATTCAAAAATTCTTTTTGGATATTTTTGAGAATTTTCCGAAATTTTGTTTGAAAATTTTTTGATTATGAAAGTTGTCCAAAATTTTTTTTTGGATCTTTTGAGAATTGTCTAAAATTTTTTTTTTGAAAATTTTTTGATTTTAAGAATTTTTGAAAAAAATTTTTGATATTTTTAAGAATTTTTCGAAAATTTTTTTGTTGAAAATTCTTCAATTTTGAAGATTTTCCAAAATTTTTTTGTGGATATTTTGACAGTTTTTGAAGAATTTTTTTTTGAGAATTTTTTGATGTGAAAATGTTCTAGGAGTTTATTTTGGAAGGTTTTTGTTGAGAAAAAATTTTTATTTGGATTTGAGAGTTTCTTTTTATTTCTCTTGAAAATTTTTCGAATTTTTTTTGAGCGATTCTTGATTGAGGGTTTTTTACAGTTTTTTGGGTGTGTCGTGAAGGAAATTTTCATTTCGATTGGGACCTTTCCTAGGATTCTTTTTGATTATTGAAAACTTTTCTTCGATTATTTTGAGGAAGATTGTAGCGATATCCAGAGAATATAGCGAAATACTAGTGGCAGCGGAAGACTGCGGCGACGCACTGAGTAGAATAGCGATAAATAAAGAAGGTGTGGAAAATAGGAGACAAATTCAGAAAATTTTTGATTTGGGGATTTAGTGAAATTTGAGTTAATGAGTTAGAGTGAATGATGAATTACTTTGTGTGTAATTATTCTGAATTGCAAACTATTTTTCAAACCTCCTTAACAAATTGTTAAAGTAGTAGAGTAGGAGTCACACCACCGTATAGGACAAATTTATTTTGCGAACACCTCCAGAAAATATTAAATTTGCTGTGCTACTACCCCCAAATCGATTAGTAAGAACGAGAGAGAAGAGCGAAAAGACCCGAGCGACAAGTGAAGAGACGAGAGAGAAGAGCGAAGAGACACGAGCGACGAGTGAATAGATGAGAGAGAAGAGTGAAGGAAAAGTAGCGACAGCAGCGCCAGCAGCAGCAGCGCCAGCAGCAATAGCAGCGGCAGCGGCCGCAGCAGCAGCAGCAGCAGCAGCAATCATTGCAGCACCAGCGGCAGTAGATACGTTACTAGAGAAAGAGGAAGAGAAGGAAGCGACCGCAGAAGATGGAAGTGAGCAGATGAAAGGAGCGACCGGAAGTGAGCTACTACAGAAGAGAGAAGAGAGACACAAGTGCGGAGGGAGTGAACGACAGAGTCATAGAGAAGACGATTGGAGCCAAGGTGGGAGCTGTAGCGGGGTGTAAGGAAGTACCCCGCCACTTATCGCCCGGTCGACCCATACGTCGCCCCAATATCCCAGTCGACTATGAATCGGTAAGGTCGAGGCAGGATGCCCAGAAACTCGAGTCACCATCCCCTGGAACGGCGACCCACTCAAGGCAACGTCCTCCAGTGACGGGGTTGGCGGGGAAGAAAGTCAAGCTGACAGGGATCATGTTTAGTCACGGACTGATCCCCATCGCTAGCGACCCCCTTCTTGACCCTCCTGATGGGTCCTGCAATAACTGCTGGCAAAGGGGACACATTGCAAAGAATTATCTATGCCCTAAATGGCACAGTTGGCGTCATAACTGCGACCGACGGGACATAGACCTGTCCACCTGCCCCCGGTGTAGCGCGCCTCATTGGGAATGGATTAAGTGGCGCTATGGAAAGGGACCAATTTCAAGAGGAGTTAAACTTCGCAGCTATCCTCTGTCAGCTCCTTCAAGGGAGGTAGCGATCCAACAATGACTATGAAGATGATGAGCGACCCTGGGTTTTACGAGGAACTATCGATAGCGACCCAAGGAAGAGTAAAAGAAGCTTGGGGGTGTTAGGTCAGTGCTGTATTAGCGACCAAGAATTTATAGAGAGTAGTGAGCGCAACATAGAAATAAAAACTCGAGAAGAAAGAGAAATGTAGAGAATAGAAAGAGTAGTGAGAGCAAAAAAATTCGAGAAGAGAGAGACAAAGTAGAGAATAGAGAGCTTCATGACGGCGTCATAGAGAACATTAGAGAACTCAGGGAAAACAGAGAAAAGGTGGAAAGAAACGAGAGCGAATTAGCGTCCGTGAAAGAGCAGAGTGGCGATATCGGAGCAAGCGGTCAAAACTACTCTCAACAGAGCATCCAGCAACTCCTGCGCCCGGTGACCGAAAGAGTGACAACCCTTCCGATCCTCGAAGGGTCCGACGTAACGGCGCTCAATCCAACAGCTGACGAGCAGAAGGATTTCGAGCACCTAACCCTCGTAAGAGAGGCGGTCGACCTTCTGGAAGGGTCACAGGTGTCCACTCCCTCATTGGAGGACCCCTCCACCTCTGTTACAGACTTAGATATTGGGGTGCCCACATCTAGTCTAGGGGGGGAGAGCAGCGTACTACGTACGCCGGAGGCCGACCAACTGGAGGTTCCGGAACCAGGCGAAGACGAAGTCGCAGGTATGAGCGCAGAGATCCGCATCTTCACGAAGGAAATACTAGGTGGTAGGCCATACAGAGCCCTAATTGATGGAGGAGCCACGGTCTCTCTAGTAGGACCAGCGATAGCGGCTGAATTCAAAGACCAATTACGACCAGCCAACTCTGTTATAAGAAGTGTGTTAGGTAGAACAAAGAAAGTATTGGGGTATCTGGACATCAACATGGAATTGGATGGCAGGTCCCGGAAGCTAACGGTAAGAGCCGTAGATCCTTGCGACCACGACATTTTACTTGGACAGGACTTTACCACCCCATGGGACGTTGATGTAAGATACGGCAGACGGATATGGAGGACTAACGAGGGCCTGTTGAAGCAATCTTGGGACGACGAGGAAATCGAAGCGACCCCAGCATACGCCGAATGCACCGGCATTACCGAGGCAGACGACGAGTAATGGAAAGCCATAGAAGACCTAGTGACCAGGATATTACCTCCGCCATCGGAAAATTTAGGAACGACCACACTGACCGAAAATCACATAGATGTCCTTTCTGCAGCCGCCATCAAACATCGACCAAAGAGAATGTCACCCAAACTTCTGCAAGTAGTACACGAAGAGATAGAGAAAATGTTCAGGAGTGGAGTAATAGAGCGAACGGCAAATGAATGGAGTAGCGACCCGGTAATCATTAAGAAGCCAGATGGGAGTTATAGATTTTGTATAGATTATCGCGACCTCAACAAAGTGATCCAGAAGGATGCATATCCAATCAGGAGCATGGATTCCATATTGAACAAATTGCGTCAAGCCAAATATTTTACCAAAATTGACCTCAAGCAGGCCTATTTTCAAGATCGATGCTTTGTTTGGCGTCCAGTATGAATCATATGTGTTTGGATACTTGGATGTCATCATTATAGCGACCGAGACCTTTGAGGAACATCTCCAATGGTTGGAGCTGGTCCTCAAGAAGCTGGTCGAAGCAGGATTGGTAGTCAATCGGAAAAATTGCGAATTCTGCTGCTCTAGAGTGACGTACTTAGCCTTCTTGCTTGATAAAAATGAACTGCGACCAGACCCAGAAAAGGTATCGCCAGTGACAGAATATCCAGCGCCGAAGACCGTTAAGCAGCTGAGACGATTTCTGGGTATGGTAGGATGGTACTCGCGATTCATTGAGAACGACTCAGAGATGAAAATTCCGTTAGTGAAGTTACTAAGAAAGGGACAAGAATGGAAATAGGATAGCGACCAACAAGAGGCCTGAAGAAGGCGCTAACGGTAGCTCCGGTCCTGGCAAGACCAGATTTTGGCAAAACCTTCACGGCCCAGAGTGATGCAAGCGGAGTGGCGATTGGGGCGGTTTTGGCACAGGAAGGGAATGATGGAGAGCACCCCATCGTATATGTGAGTAAAGTACTCACAGCAGCTGAGCGAAGCTATACCACATCCGAACGGGAATGCTCGGCGTTATTATGGTCCATTAAGAAGTTGCGACCATACCTGGAAGGGTACGAACTCAAGGCCATCACCGACCATAGCGCCCTCCAATGGCTTCGTAATCTAAAGGACCCTACTGAACGACTAGTCCGTTGGGCACTTGAAATGCAACAGAGGGACTTCGAAGAAATCCATCGAAAGGGCATTCTGCTGAAAGTGCCTGATGCGTTGTCCAGGATGTATGAAGATGGAGGGGAAATAGCTGGATTTGAAGAGATACAGGACGAGCGATACTTAGCTAGGATGGAAGAAGTACAAAGACATCCACACCGATTCCCAGACTGGCGAATCGAAGATGGCATGTTGTACAAATTTCGTAGCGGCCCCCTATTAGACCCAGTGACGTCTCGAGAAGAAGGGTGGAGACTTGTCGTTCCAGTAGAGTACCGTAAGAGAGTGATGACTGAGAGCCACTCCATCACCTCCGCCGGATACCTGGGACTTGGGAAGACCTATGACCGAGTGTCCCGCGAATACTACTGGCAAGGCATGTCTACGACGTGCGCCACTTAGTCCAGTCTTGTCTCAAATGCCAGAAGCACAAGGCTCTCAGACGGGACCCATAGGGCTACTAGGCAAGAGAATTGCAGAGCGACCATGGGCCGTAGTGGCAGCAGATCTTATGGAATTTCCACCAAGTAAGAGTCAATTCAAATACTTGATGGTATTCCAGGATCTCTTCACCGGTGGATCGAGCTGAAGCCACTGAGAAAGGCTGATGGCAAGTCGGTGGCTCGCGCCCTAGAGGAACTCATCTTGTTTCGGTGGGAAACGCCAAACTACGTACTCACAGATAATGGGAAAGAGTTCATTAATAAGCACCTGACCGACACTCTGAAGGAGTATGGAGTGACCCATGTGTAAAGACCATGATAGCCACCTTCGTGAAACAAGACCACCGGGATTGGGATACCCATCTGCATGAGTTCAGGCATGTGGTCAACACTGCGATGCAAGCAACCACCATGGTATCACCATCCTTCTTGAATTATGGACGAAACCCAAGGCTGGTGAAGAGTTTACGAAAGATTGGTTAGATAGAGTAAGAAGACTGGATGCCCTACGCGACCTAGTAACCAGGCATATCGACTCTGCAAAAGAGCGACAGGCCAAATACTATAATCGGGGCAGGAAGGATGCGACGTTCCAGGTAGTGGACTTAGTAATGAGGGCAACCCATCACTTGTCAAACAAAGACAAGCGGTTCTCGGCTAAGTTAGCTGGCCGGTTTGACGGCCCATTTGCCATCAAAGAAGTCAAGTCTCCGCTGGTATATGTGCTAAATATGGGGGAGGATCAAAGAATACCCGAGGTGCACGTGAATGAATTGAAGAGATATATTCCCCAAAGGGGTAAAGCCCCGTAGTAGCGACCTCCTCCTTACAAGCGACCTTGAAGTGGTTATTTATCGAGATGGCCAGTAAAGGAGAACAAACTGACCACTCTAGCGACCACAACGATTAGCGACCCATCCGAGACCCGAAGCATCGGCGACCAAGGGCATAACCTGAGAACATAAAATTAGCGACCGAAACATGGAGTGACGGAGGCATACCCATGCCCAGCAAGTTGTTAAAATTATTGTTATTTATTTATTTATTGAATTTTTTATTAGGATCTTATAATTTCCCCTACGGTAGCGCGATCTATGAGCGCCATTGCTCTGTGGTCGGATTGGGAGGAGTAAGGTGGAGGTATTAATAAAATTTTTTTGTTTGTTTTCAGCCTGATTAGTTATAAGTATAGATATATATCTATTATTTCTTGCCAAGCTTTGTTGCCGAGGGTTGTTCGGGAATCGCGTTAATGGGATACAATGGCCCAACTAGAGTCTCGTTTGATTATTGGAATAAACAGTCCACTCCTGGCGGTGTGTCCCGTTTAGGGGGGGAGAGTTTGTGACGTGTATTTCGCGTCCCAATGCTATTAAATCACGGACAGTCAATCGCGACCAAATCACCCGTCACCAGAGCCGAGCATTTTTGATTAAATAATTATTGTTATTAATGGGGGGGAATTGTTAATTTATTTGTTGAGGAAATGAAGATAAGGAGAGTCGCGACCGAGGAAAGTCACAGACCAACACACACGCACACACCCATACCAGCGGCACCAGCTGATCGCGCTGCAGCAACGACCGATCGGAGCGAGCAACGACGATGAGCCTATACACACACACGCCCAGCACGAACACCACTGCACTCTGTACGCGCGACCCTCTCTCTCTCGCTTGCTCTTTCTCCGTCGCCTCTCGAGGATGATGAACCACTGCCTGCGCACACACACACACGCACGCGCGATCGCCCTCTCTCCCGATGCACGCAGACGCGGGAGGAGAGAGGATTCACAGCACCAGCGGCGGCTTCCTCGAGGCACACCATCGCGGCTGTAGCCACGAGAGAGAGAGAGAGAGAGAGAGAGATACCGACGCGGCTGTCCTGCTTTACCTGGTGCCCATTATATAAATATATTTGATAAATTCGGTAAAGTGCTGAGCAAAGTTAATAAATAAACAGAGTAACGAAATACCACGTTACATAATTTGAAGGCCTTTATTTCAATGTCTCATTTTGTTCCTCTTACGCGGCATTGTATCAATGATCTTGTTATTACTTATTTTTTCTAATCTGGAAAAAGCTTTACTTTATCGAAAAAGAAAATTGGTTGAGAATAAGAAATTAATTTCTCTATTTTATGAAATGCTCGAGCAATGTGAAATAAACGTTTCATCGCGATCGAAAACCTGAACTATTTTTTTAATTATTCTAGTTTTGGACAAGCTAGTTTTTTCTGGCCTCAAAATGGAATCCGTTTCATCCGTTTCCATCACTACATATTAAATGGTTTATTTTGCTAAGCTAACATGTATAAGCATTAGCGCATTACCTTACGGCAGTGTCCTCTATACGAAGTATTTAAAATAATACAACTGTTTTGACAATACAAACTAATGTGCCATCTGCTAGACAATATTAATATTTTTTGTACCACTTCATTACTCTTCTATATTATCTTCATGCACAGCACATCGTAGTTATATCTGCAATATTCAATCTAACCGCGAACGGGTAATCAGCCATTAAGAATCATTACATGGTGCCGGTAAAACACCTCGCCGAACGCACAAACGATATCTCCGGGCCGGCTCGAAGGAGCGAGATGTGAAAGCACGGATAACCAATGTCTCGTTAATGTATTGTGAGGCTACACGCACATCTTAGGTAAATGACAGCGGCGCGAGCGAGGTACGATGCAAGGTATCACGCGAAACATTGACAATATGTGAAATTTGCGTCGAATCTAAGTATGGATCAGGTGCAGAGAATATCCTAGTTAAGAGCAGATGGGCGCGTTGAATAATAAAAATCGATTCGTTGCGGACCAGCGCACGATCATTCACTCGGTAACCTTCCTGAAAAAAAGTAATTATTTAAAGTAATTACGGAGGCAGTCGTTGAAAAGCGGGTTTCCCGGATAATTAAAACGAATTTCCCGCAGCGAGCGAGAAGAATGCCGTCGCTGTAAATTCTTTCGAGCGAAAGTTCCACTATTCAACGTGATGATTGCGGAACTTCTGTTATTTCTTGCTGATAACTTTTATTGTTATTTAGGAATTCAATCGTATTCTAGAAATCTCAATTAAACATCGTGATGTGATATTAAAAATCATAAATAATATTATATTTGACGGAAAGTTGTTGATATGAGGTAGATTACTATTATTTATTAATGGCTAGTAAATGAATGCTTTGTTTTATAATTATTATAAAATTTAGTGACTATTCAGCCCAGTAAATATTATACTGCGTCGCAATATATCTTGAAAGCTGCAAGAGTCTTTGTTAATATTGAATCGGCGCTAAATCCATTTTATCATCTGGTATACTATTGGCTATTATAAAGTACACATGGGGATCGGGCAGTAATAATCCTTGTTAATCGAACCCATAACTCCAGGACATTTTTTCCATTAAAATTAGTTTATTGCACTGTATTATTGAAACAAACATATCCTGCCTTTAAATGTAATTTTCACATAAAGTAAATGAAGTACATTCCACCGGCAATTGGTATGGCTAATCATTGACAGTAGAACAAGCATTAAGGTAGTTCACCGGTGACAATAAGGTAAAAAAGTACATTTAAACTTCAATTCACCATTAAACGACATTACTTATAACTTAATGTATTCAATTCATAAATTAAAATGTTAGAATATTAATAGAAACCAAAAAGTTTACAAATAAGGCAGAAAACTAAAGTGCGATATAAACTTTTCTGCAGGCTGTACCGTAATATAGATATACTAATAACACAGGCAACAATGTTTACTTAGCCATATCTTTGAAAGGGGACCGCTAACTATAATTGTTCTTATTTTACGTAATATAGGTAGTAATTCTTTACAACATATTACTTTTTCAAGGAAATAAATAATTAATTCTACGGTTATAAATTAAAATGTATATTTAACACACGTTTAACTTATACCTTGCGTATGAAAGTTTACAACTTTGACATTGAATTTTTTCATTTTGGTACCGACACGATTTTTACAATTTTGCAGGTGCATAGACAATACTATTATTAAGATTCTGTAAAAATTTAAAGCAAATATATAATAAATAGATTAGCCGGCGAACGTCCTTAATATATGCGATTGCCTAAAAATTAAAATAACGTACCTTTTGATAGATGTTATGTTTTCTATGGATTATTTCTTATTTGTGCAATAATAAATAAATAATTGGATACAAAAAAAAATATTTTTGTTAGTATGTATTTAATTCGGAGCAATCGTTAACATGTGTATGTGCGCGTGTGCGTGTGTGCGTTATAGTATACTTAATACGAACGTTTACATTTGCTGTTGAATTTTAAAATATTTAAAATATTATTGATAATTTTATAAAATTATCAAAAAGCTTTGCATTCACTTTTTATGCGACAACGGAAATTAAATCAAAGCATAGAAATCTTTTAAACGAAGCTTATAATCATTTGTATAATGCAGCACTGGCATTACCGACTGCGGCCCAGGAAATTCGCGATCATTTGAAGAATCACCTGTTCAACCAAATATCGAAAGTTGAAAACGAACTTAGAATGACTAAACCAATAGTTGAGGTGGAGAACTTGGATATTTTTGACAAGAGTTTGCATGAAAACGTAAATATACTAAGTTGTGTTATGTATGCTTAATAGTTACAATATATTTTAAAAATATTTACTAATTGTATTGCTTTTTATTTACAGCAAAGCACTCAACATTTAATTGATCAACTCGCAGACTGGAATTTGTAAATACAGTTCGAATGGTATATTCGAAAAATTCTCACGTCTTCTGTCAGTTTCAGTTGCGTTCGTAATGCAATATTTACTATAAAAAAATTATGCTTGAGATTCGAAAACGTTAATTTCTTATTACAAAAACTGTTGTAAGAAAACATGTGTTTCTTTCATGAACATTATGAATCTTAATTACAGAATTTATTATTTTCTATATTGAAATATTATTGTTTATACACTTGTACATACAAACATGCATATATTAATAAAACATTGTATAGTTATAATAATTGTAGTTTTATTCGTAAAGTTAATAATGTGATTAATTCACTTAAAAATAAAAAAAAATTATAAATTAGTTTTAATAATTTTAGCTCCCTAACCTCAAAATCGGTGTACACAAAATATTGAACTTTTGATCCTTGACCATCCTTTCCCTTGATAATTTTCAAGTCGTTCTCCGTTAAATCGACTTATGGCTAAGTTTATTTATATGATGATTGACAATAATATTAAATATTAAATGTTAATGAGAGACTCTAGCAGTACCATTGCAGACGATATATATCTGTGCGTTCTTTGAAAAACGACTTTAGTCCACTTTTCATGATTTTGAGATATTAAGGTTTAAAGTTTTCAATTTCCATTTAAACTAATGTTAAAAGAACTATATTTTCACTTTCTAGATTTTTGCATTTTTATCCAAAAGTATACTATGTAAAGATACCAAAATCGTTCGAAACTCCATTTTTAGTGCGCTCAATGGTCGTGGATATTCAGCTTTTCGATTTATCGTTTCCATGAATTAAGGAACTGAATGTCCACGACCGTCATTTGAAATTATAACAAGTGCCCGCAACCAAATTAGTTTCAATTATTTACTGCTGTTGTGTGATCTTGCTATTATATAGAACTTCTCCAAAGGACAAATGCGTACCATTTAAGGTAGTTAAGTACGATAGATTTGAATATTAATAAGAAATCAAAAAACAATGATTCTTTAATAATAATGTCAAGACCGTCACTTTACATCTGTAAAAAGTGCGCGCATCCAGTTAGGCTCATATTGTTTGTGGATACTGTTAGATACTGGTATAGACCTCCTGTAAAGGAGAAATATGTGACAAGTAATCGTCAACTATCGAGTAATAGAGTTTCTGTTGTATATCATTTTTTCACTTTTATGATATTTTTATAATAAATGAATAAATCCGTTGTTCATAAAATCGAAAAAAATGACAAAATTATGAAAAAATTTTAGTATTTCTAATTATAGCGTTACAAAATTTATTATTGCCAATTTAAAAATATGTAAGTTGATATGCTAAAATAACTTAAGTTTTTATTCAATTTAAACATTTTTTCATAATCTATGCTATACTTTTGCACAAGTTTAAATGGTAATTAAAAAATTAAAGTCTCTATATCTCGACATTTTAAAAATTAGACTTGTCATTTTGATTTTTTACCACATAATTAAATAAAACAAATAATTTCATATTGGAATAATTACTACGGTTTGATGAAGCTAAATAAATTGACAGCGATTTTTTGAAGTGTATGGAAGGTAAGAGCTATTTTGTCTAAAAATTCAAGTTAATAGATATTGTCATAGCCTTTCTCTAGAAGAGTGATATACTGATTAATAGAGACTTTATTTAACTTCTGATGATCAATAACATTCGTACAATAATGAAGGCCCTGCATATTATTGAATAAATACATTTTTAATATCCACCATAAAAGGCATTTAATTGATCATTATTTGTATAACTGAAGTGATTAAAAATTATTTTATCTAATTAATTAAATAATTATTTTTCGTTTGTTCGAATATTCATATGTGTTCGATTATTAATACCTTTACCTTATAAAGCCAACGTTTCATCGTCGTTAAGAAGTAAAAAGGTTACGTTTTCATAGATAACCTAAATGCTATTAGACGATACAAATTAAATAGAGCCTCTATAGATAGTATACAAAGACAGCGAATTACACCTTTTAAAAAAAATTAACTCGTAAGAACCCTTCTCACGTGACACCTAATCATCCAAACCGACGTCAAATTAAGCCCAGCACACACCGCACGCGTCACAATGATCGAGCGCTTCTGATTAAACTCCCGCCCACGCTACACACCTTTCAAGCAGCCATCGTCGCGTCATAATCCAAACACCCAGCGACACTTTCTGACCTCGCGCGTGATCCTATACGCGCGTGCGAAGAAGCATCTCGTCGCGGGCTGTCCGGATTACTTTCGCCGAGAGGGGCCAAATCCGACCGGACACGGGGATATTCGCCACACGAGCACGTAAATTGTACACACCGCGTTTGTGCGGGGCGGAGGCGCCGGCGCTGCAGCGCACAAAAGCTGTGCGCGGACACGTGAGAGCTATCCTATTACTGTGGCGAAAGAGAAACAGGGGATAGGGGGTGGAACGCGTCCGCCAAAGGTGGAATTGAATCAGTGACGTGGTAATGGGTAGGACTTGATTTAGATGGAAATTCGGTGCGAGGAGATAAATGGATGGATGGATGGGGTGACGGACGAGGATAAGCGAATGAGGCTGCAGGTGAGGATGATTGAAAAAGAAAGTTTGAGAGGAAGTTTTAGGTTGACGCTGTATTGACAAAGTGGAATTTTGAAATAGGATAGATAGGAGCAGCGTTGAGTAGGAGAAATAGGATCAGTAAGAGTTGCTTAGGGGGTGTTCTACTTTGATGAGTGCATGAATAATGGTATATTTAAGAATATATTTATTTTTCTCGATGAAATAAATTATACATCGTTTCAAAGCATTTTGAAGTCAAAATTTTAACACTAACTTTATTTTATTTTGAGGCTCTAAGATCTTTAAATAGTTTTGTTGGGATATAATGAACGTCGCTTTGTAGACTCAACAAAAATAAAAAAGAATTATAAAGATTCTTAATCGACATTATGAAAAGCATAATTAAAAAAAACTAAAATATCATTTAGCTATTATCCAATTGAAGAATGCTATCCTATTTTGAGATAAGTTGGGGAATAATGCCCCCCCCCCCCCAATCAAAAACATATTGGGTTGGCGATTTGAAAAGTTTTTGTCGTTTATCATATAACCTGATTTTTTAATTTAAAACTTCAGTGCGTTATAAACATTTGTTTGCTTGGAGAATTATATTCTTACAACAAAAATTAGCTCATACTATGACCACAAGTAAATTAAGACGCGGAACAAAAAATTTCGTCCCTCTTCTAAAGCAAAAATGGCTAGTGGACTTCAACACATGGACTATTATGAAAATCTTCATTTCATTGACCATTATTAACAAATTTGAGGTATATCTCAACTTTTAAGGGGACCTATGAGGTCTTTTGGAGCTCTTTTTATTAGTTTTTGTACTCTCTTATTATGAAATAGTGAGAATTCACTGTAAAACAGTGAATATTCACTATTTTAAATAGTGAAATAAATTTTCACTACTTGAATCAGTGAAATTTAATCATATTCAGTAAATTAAAAAAATAAGGCTGTTATTTAAACGCGTATATAATTATATATGAGATGTATTAGATATTGATTATGTATTTTCATTTGAACATTTATATATATTAAAATAAGAAATAAATTAAAAATGCGAAAAAAACTTCTGCGATGTGGATCGAACTCTGGTCCACAAGGTTTACAGTCCAACGTCTTCACCACTTGCCTACGTAGATTACCTACATAGAGTAAATTTTATAACTCATATAAGGTGCTGCGAATATAACTGATATAAATATATTGATTAAAAAGGTACTTCCGATAATATGAATAAATTCATTAGTATGCACGTTACAAAAAAAGATTAAAGTTGAATTTTAGGCATTTGTCCAATTTTTTACACAGGGAATATGGATCAGAATTCTAATTAAGACATTAGTTGCACTATTTTTCTTCATTAATTAATTAATTATTTTGTTATTACATAATAAAAATAATATTTAATATTCACGAAATAAAAATAATGTCAACTGAAATTAGGTTATGAAATACCAACTCGATCCCTTCCTTGCTGGCTTTTAACTTATGTATTAACTACCAAATTAGTGATAAGTCACTATTATTCTAATGAATACAGTTTTCACTGGCAAAATAGTGAAATTGTCACTGTTTCGTAAGTGGAATTATTTTCACTAGCTAAAATAGTGACAAGTTCACTATTTCAAATTAAGAGAGTAGGCGGGTACGAGCTTACCTGAGCCCGTAGCCGCTGCGGGTCGACCTCACCGAGCAAACCCACATGATTCTACGGTTCTGATGGACGAGACTACCCCAGCTCACCTTATCCCGTCTCGCTGCCGCTTCGTGCCCTACTGGATAACATGATAGTTAGCTACTACTATTTTTACTTTTGATATAATCTCCAACTTAGGAAAATCTTTTGTATCCTTTTTGTTCGGGTATTGAATGTATTTTAGTTGAATATTTTTGAGTATATTCTTTCCACTGTGAAGTAGATACATTATTTTTTTCTGCTTGCTTCTTATCCTTGGTAAGAGAAATATAGCCTGCACTCCTCTGATTTTGACCCATCTTAATGAAGGTATGGTGTACAAATGAGATGAGAAACGTGGTTCAACTGTATAATTGAGTGAAACAATCAATTTATTTCACTCTGAAGCATTATAAGTATCAGGGATTGAATATTCAAAGTATTTAGACCCGATAGGAGAAAATTTTAATGAAAGGCTTAACATTATTTTTTCTTCCTTCTTTATACACTTTAGACCTACAAACAAAATTTCAGATGTCTAGCTCTTTTAGTTTTCAAGATCTGAGTTTTTATTACATTTAGACCGAGTCGCCAATGCAGCAGAAAGTGAGATTTTTCAGTTATAAGGATATCTACAAGTTGTAATAAGTATATTGAGGTATACAACGTTATAACGGAGTAAAACAATCAATGTTTTTCAATTTTTATGTACTTTAAACATCTAAAATAAGCCTGGTTTATTTATTTATCTATTAGCTATTAGCTATTAGCTCTAATGAAAATTGTAGAAACTTATTCAACCAAAAAAAAATTATGACACTCGTTGATTACCTCAGTCGGAGTAATTCCACCAAAAAGTCATATCTAGAAAATTAAAAGATCTAGACACTACAAATTCTGTGGCATAGTTTATTAGGCTCAAAGTAGAAGGAGAAGAATGTTTCAAACGCCGTAATAATCTCTTTACAAATTTATGTAAAAAAATTTTATATACAAAATAGCATATATGTATACCTCATATGTCAAATGGTTCAAACTCTAAGCTTAAAAGAGAGTGATTAATCAATTAAAACATTTAATTTTACACTTTACACTCTACTAAAACATGATTTAAACTATACTATAACATGATTTTTGATTGAGAACTATTGTTTGCGATAGCAACTCATTTTACATATTTGCTCATTACTCTTTCTATTTGATGGATAGAGACTTGCAACTTTGGATGTAAGCAGTTGCAATCTATATACTGAATATAAAATTATTAGAAACTAACCAAGACATTTATATAGTTCAACGAGCTACTAAGACATGATTTTTGATTGAGAACCGTTGGTTGCGATGATAACTCATTTGATATAATTGCTTATTTCTCATTCTGTATGATAGGTAGAGACTTGAAACTTTGGAGGTAAGTAGTTGCAACCTATATACTGAATCTAAAATTATTAGAAACTAACCAAGACACTTGGATAGTTCAACGAGCTACTAAAACATGATTTTTGATTGAGAACTGTTGGTTGCGATGGTAACTCATTTGATATATTTGCTGATTTCTCTTTCTGTATGATAGATAGAGACTTGAGATATTTTATCAAGCATTGTTATACATAAATAAAATAGAAAAATTTATTTGAATGCTTTTAAATACTTTTTTTTCTTCCAAAAAGTGTGAAAACTGTAAATTTAACAAATATGCAATTGAGCGCTAAGAGAAGATTTTTACAAAATGTTAATTTTCATTTAAATTAAAAGAGCTTTATACATAGAAAAATTATATTCAATTTGCTTGATTTTTACTGATAAAACTTATTCTTCTGTTCAAATTGATTAACATTTTATCGTACGTCAAATATTTTCTTATGTTCAAAGGAACTGTTTAATATTGAATCATGAATTTTCCTTTTCACTTTTAAGATTACAAGAACCTCTCCTCGCTCTTATCTGTGAGGTTCTTCCCGTTTTATACATAACTTATTCAAAGAAATGTGTAAAACCAACAACACCTTCAAAATTCTATGTTTCGGCCTATACGTAACTTAATCTCACAACTCAAAAACTAAAAGAGCTAGACTTCTAAAATTTTTTGTGAACGTTTTATTTATCTTAGAAAAGGAATAAACGGTTGGTTTGTAAGCCTTCGACAGGCACTTTCTTTGATTTATAGAGTAGAGGTTTACAATGACATATTACCATAGCTATAGTATATAAGGTTGAATTATTCATTGTAATAATTGTTATTAATTGTCTGTTTTACTCTAAATATCATTTTATACTCAAGCGTAGTAACTTAAAAATCTGGCAATCTCTTTTATCTTACAATATCTGTTTTTTCAAAATTCTATGTTTTTGCCTATTATATATGTTTAGCCCCACTTAATATGCCAGAAAAACGCAAAAATCAATACACGCGTTACAAAATAAGTTGTGAGAAACTGTGAAAAACTGTGAAAAACTATGTAGACAAAATGTAAACTGTGACAAAATTTATGTAATATTCTATAATATTTTTTAAAATCCTGTTGGAACTGCAAGCTTAATTTCACAGTTTTTCACGAAATTTTATGGTTTTATACATTTTTCCACAGATTTGTCACAGTTTTTCACAGATTTTTATAGTTAGAAATTTTCACTAAGAAAGAAACAATAAAAGCTTTCTTTTTTAAGAAGGAAAAAGTAATTGAGAAGCTTGAATCCCTTTTTTACAATTTAACAGAAATATATTATCTCTACAACTATTCAAAGCTATGTAGAAAGATTATTACTATTCAAATAGTTATGATGCACCTAACCCCGCCCTCCTTCCTTCCCTCTCCCCCACCCTATTTTAAGATGCATCACAACTGGCCCTACATTTGTAGATGGATTCCGAACCATCAGCCACGGTACTTTAGTACTGGGATTCGAACACGGGGCCTTCTGTGTAGAAGGCTGAGTCAAAATCCTCTGAGCTACCATTGCTCCGATAAATTTCTCGTATTACTGACCTAATAAAGCACACACTAGTGTGTGTGAAGTTTTCTTTTTGCATGCATTCGATCTTTGAACGGCAGTGGTCTCAATCGTGCGAAATTCTGGCTCCGGATCGCTTGCCATAGGTAGCTGGCTGCTACCTGGGTATCTTGTCGCTGGTATCTGATTGCTGGTATCTGGTCGTGTATATTTCAGTATCTCATAGTGGATATCTTGGTACCTGGTGGACTTGCCCCTGCTCTCGACTCGCTCCTTTCCATGAGACTCCAAAGTGATTGTAGTGAAAAAGAGCATACGAACGTGTCCTTCTAACTAAGTAATAGAGGGCACTCAGTTCAATGGAAAAAGTAGGTAGTATTATTGTACAAAACATATTATTTACAAAACAAATTACAATTTTTTATTCAATAATAGAACATTTCTTAAGTTTTTCTACAATACTAGGTGTACTAAGGTCACCGGTTTTTAACCTTAAGTGCTCTCGATCACCTGTAATTTTCTCTCACTCTCCACAATGTGTAAGGTAATATGCATCAGTTCCTGTAAGCATCAAATAAACAGTAGGTTTTTCTTGAAAAAGCACATGCTTTTTATCTGCGGTATTAAACTTATCTTCCATGCTGATGGTGATAGCTTCCACCACATATGGGATCTCGGAGAAAAATAAGTTATCCACTCAAGCGCGTACTCCTTTATTTCTCCAACAGAGGGCGCTGGCTTACCGCTGACACTAGGTACATAGAATTTGATATGTCGCGTGCAGTTCGACATCATCGTCATTCTACAATAAGCTGTCAAAGCATCAACATGGAAGACTTCCGTCAACAGGAAGGTATTCTTCGTCAACTTGTTAAAGCACAAAATTCACTTAAACGCAAATTCGATACGTTCAAGCTTGGCAAAGCTAGTGCTGAGAGAGCATTGGGAGAAACGTTTAAGCCAATTATCGATCAACTTGAACAGCTTGTAACATTATCTGAAATAGTTAAAAGATTGACAAGCTTGATGGGAGTGTCGAATCAGATAAAAGTATAACATCAAATAAGAGTGATGTGTCTGATGAAAGTCTCGATGAAACTTTGCAGCGTACAGTGGTTCGCGATACCTCGTTCGAAACAGCTGATGAAGATGCTGATTTATTTACTAATAAGCATATTCTCATATTCAATCAAGCAGAGAATCTAGATAAAATTTATAGACTGCGTAAAGAAGGTGCTAGTTTTATGATTGGTGACTCGTCTATATTTTGAAGATAATAACGTGAAAGTGAAGGATGTGCGATATCTGAAAACTTTAGGATGTTGGATCTGCTCTATGTAAAACATCCTGATCAAAGTGTTGTGAATAATACCGATTTGCAAAAGTATCGCGAGATTCTCGAAATAACGAATTCTTATAACAAAAAGTATAGAAGTGATGAATCCATTCGAACTCGCAACAGCAAGAAATTTACTGATATTATCGTTCCACTATTTTCCGAAAAAGAAGGTAGATCATTACCACGTTACAAAATTGCTAGAAGAGATACAAGAGATCTGATGGATTATGTGTACTGGGACGATCCAAATGAACTCGTAGATCGACTCCGATTACTCTTGGCTGTATAATAGTATAGAACCGCAAAATGTACGATAGAGAGGTGCGATTTGCGTCACAGAATCAAATTTTGTCGAAGCGTTTCGAAAAGCATTGAGTCTATGACATAAATATGTCGGATAAATGTCGGTCAAGTGTCGGTCAAATATCAGTCAAGTATCGGTCAAATGTCGGTCAAATGTCGGATAAATTTGATTTTTTCGCTTCCTCAAAAAAGAAGCTTTTTTGTTTCTCTTCCCTAGTGGAAATTTCAAACTGTGAAAATATGTGAAACACTGCGACAAATGTGTGAAAAAGTGTGTAAAACCATGAAATTTTGTGGAAAACTGTAAATTAGGCTCACACTTGGAACAGGATTTTAAAAAACATTATAGAATATTTCATAAATTTTGTCACAGTTTCTATATAGTTTTTCATAGTTCAGTTTCTCACATTTTATCACAATTTCTCACAGTTGTAATCTCCTTTATATAAGAGAAAGCAACAAAAAAAATGTAAGAAATGTTAATATGTCATTGTAAGCCTCTACACTAAAGATCAAAGAACGTGCCTGTCTAAGGCTTACAAACCAACTTTTTCTTGCTTTCCTAAGATAAATAAAACTTTCACAAAAAATTTTAGGACTGTAGCTTTTATAGTTTATGAGTTGTAAGATTTGGTTACGTATAGGCCAAAACATAGAATTTTGAAGGGGTTATTGGTTTTATATATTTCTTTGAATAAGTTCTGTATAAAGCGGGAAGAACCTCACAGATAAGAGCGAGAAGGGGCTCTTGACATCTTATAAGTGAAAAGAAAAATTCATTATTCAATATTAAACAGTTCCTTTGAACATAAGAAAATATTTGACGTACGATAAAATGTTAATCATTTGAACAGAAGAATAAGTTTTATCAGTAAAAATCAAGCAAATTGAATATAATTTTTCTATGTATAAAGCTCTTTTAATTTAAATGAAAATTAACATTTTGTGAAAAATCTTCTCTTAGCGTTCATTTGCATATTTGTTAAATTTACAGTTTTCACACTTTTTGGAAGAAAAAAAGTATTTAAAAGCATTCAAATAAATTTTTCTATTTTATTTATGTATAACAATCCTTGATAAAAAATCTCAAGTCTCTATCTATCATACAGAAAGAGAAATGTGCAAATATGTAACATGTGTTGCTATCGCAAACAACAGTTCTCAATCAAAAATCATGTTTTAGTAGAGTTTAAAGTGTAAAATTAAATAGTTGTATTGAATAATTACTCTCTTTTAAGTTTAGAGTTTATTGAACCATTTGACATATATAGGTATACATATATGCTATATTGTATATAAAATTTTTTTTTCATAAATTTGAAAAGAGATTGTTTTTGGCGTTTGAAATATTCTTCTCCTTCTACTTTGAGCCTAATAAACTATGACACAAAATTCGGAGTGTCTAGATCTTTTAGTTTTCTAGATATGACTTTTTGGAGGAATTACTCCGACTGAGGTAATCAACGAGTGTCATAATTTTTTTTTGGTTGAATAAGTTTCTACAATTTTCATTAGAGCTAATAGCTAATAGCTAATAGCTCAATAAATAAGCCAGGCTTATTTTAGATATTTAAAGTACATAATAATTGAAAAAATTGATTGTTTTACTCCTTTATAAGATTGTATACCTCAATATACTTGTTGAGTAACTTGTTGAGTAGTTGTAATAAGCATTACAACTTGTAGATTTCCTTATAACTGCAAAATCTCACTTTCAGCTGCATTGACCACTCGGTCTAAATGTAATAAAAACTCAGATCTTGAAAACTAAAAGAGCTAGACATCTGTAATTTTGTTTGTAGGTCTAAAGTGTATAAAGGAAGAAAAAAATTAAAGCTTTCCATTAAAATTTTCTGCTATCGAGGCTAAATACTTTGAATATTCAATTCCTCATATTTATAATGCTTTAGATTTAAATAAATTGATTGTTTCACTCAATTATACAATTGAACCACGTTTCTCAACTCATTTGTTCACCATACCTTCATTAAGATGGGTCAAAATCAGTGTAGTGCAGACTATACTTCTCTTACCAAGGATAAGAAGGAAGCAGAAAAAAATAATGGATCTACTTCACAGTGAAAAGAATATACTCAAAAATATTCTACTACAACACATTCATTACCTGAACAAAACGGATACAAAAGACTTTTCTAAGTTGCAGATTATATCCAAAGTAAAAATAGTAGTAGCTAACTATCATGTTATCCAATAGGGCACGAAGCCTCAGCGAGACGAGATAAGGTGAGCTGGGATGGTATCGTCCAACTTGGCTAGGCGGGTACGAGGCCACATCAGCTCAGAACCGCGGAATCATGTAGGGTTGCTAGGTGAGGTTGACCCACAACGGCTATGGACTCAGGTGAGCTCGTACGCGCCTGAGCTCGTACCTGCCTAGCATAGATACTTACAACAACTCATTTTTAGGTATTTCTAGCGAGAGACAATATACGCTCAATCATATGAATCTTTTATACTTATAACATAACTCATATGCAATGTTATTAACCTATGAAATTTCGAACCAGATTGAAAACGTTCAAAATGGCCTGGTTATATGGTAGAAACATATTTTCAGATTTTCTATTTACAAATTATTTTTATATTAGATAAACACACTAAATAATGTACAAAATAAATAAAAAATGTTTTAGATTGCAGTAATTTAATCAGATATTAATGATAACGATTGCTGGACAAAAGTATTGGAAAACCACTCAAACATATACGCTAACTTTGAACACGCATTTCTCGGCGCATATTGCAAGAATTTTAACGGATCGAAAAGCAAATTAAAGATCGTTTCAAGACAAAGACAATGAGTCATTGTACGTTAAGATCTGATATTAGGGACCAAAGATATAAATGTTTAAATATAGATAACTTACAATTATGAACAAATGAGCATATTCAAATCTCGCAATAAAAATGATCTTTCTTTTTTATCTACATCGAATAAATTTTTTTCTTATAACTGAAGAAATGATAAAAAAATGTGACTTGCAAAGTTTTATTTGATTCACAAAGTATACTACAAGTTAAAAATATCTGGTCGAATTGGTTTGAATCTTTCGAAATCCTCCAATGGGGTTAGCGAAAACGAGCATTCGACCCAATGAAGTTGCAGTATTTTAAAAAAATTCAAATAAATTCGACCAGATATTTTTAACGCCGAGTGTACGAAAATGCAATTTTTCAAACATGGCAAAAAGTATACAAAAACACGAAAAGTTACAATTTTGTTCTTTTTGCCCATTTTTAAACAATCATATCTTTGCACTATTTAAACCAATTGTAATTGTGCATATTACATTTGTTTTCATCATTTCTTCAGCTTTAAGAAAAAAAAATATATTCGGCGTATAAAAGGAGAAGGGTCAATTTTGTAGCGAGATTTACACATGCCTATTCTTTCATCATTTCAGATTATATTTAAACATTGATAACATGGACCAATTTCTTTGTATAGGAGCGATCTTTCATTTCCATCCCGATGTGTTCAAATTCTTGTAATATGAGCTAGCAAATGCGTGTTCAAAGTTAGCGTATATTATAATTCAATATACCATGTTTATTTCCGATTTCTTAAACTTTTCTCTTATTTCTATAGCTAATTAAGACATTCATAACCATGGATAACTTTAATATCCTTCAACTGTTAATAAAATTATTTTTAATAATGTATAATACATAAAATAGTAACTTTTTACGAAAAATTCGTAACTGAAATGGATAAACCCAACGTTTCCAATGTATAATACTTTTGTATAATATGAATTTTGTATTAATATGATACTATATAATCCATTGATAAAATGACTTTGAGAAAAGTGGTCTTGATAATAGTACATTGTACAACTAGGGAGGGATTGACTGTTTCTAAGCGAGGATGATGATTAAGTACGAGTAAAGGCAAGGGCGCCTAAGGCGCCCTAGATGTACACGAGTTCTCAAGTCATAATCCAAATCTGAAAAAGTCTTTACAGTCCCCCTCCTTTACACATCGTATTTTTTGTAATTAGTGTATGAATTGGCACTTATTTATGCATGTGAGACGGATGGGGAATTGGGAATATTGTGGCGTCCACTATACCAATTAGAATAAACAGAATAAATTGTATGTAATTTCAAAATTTTAATTTTTTACTTTTCATGCCGCTACTCGAAGAAACTCGAAATTCTTAATTTCCCATTCGCTTTACGAGTATGGACAAGGGCATTTTTCATACACATGTTATAGAAAAGTACATTTTCGATTGCATATCAAAATACTTAAATACGTGTATTTAATCGATGCAGATTGTTAACTAAAATGTTTGAATAGTGTGAATTATTTCCTTAATGTCTTCCTTTGTAACTTATTCATGTATTTGCGTTCTATGTTTTTCTCCTCAGACTAATTAAAATTAGTATAATTTTTTAAGTAAGTTACTGGAACATAAATATAATCTTAATATCGTAAATACTTTTTGTATTAACAGCAATGTTTTACAAGTGAAATTAAATTGCTACACTTTCTTTCGTATGTTTTAATTTTATTTTACTAAACAGGAATTTTATAATTACATGCTAATATTTGTCTGCGAATAACGCTATTATAATTATATTTAATTAATAATAATTGATCAAAGACACCTTTATATACGACGTACTTCAATCTGCACGTGTATATATAAGTTAAAGACGGTGATAATGACAATTACCATACATACGATCACAACACACGAACTTTATTGCAAAAATTAAAATAATAATGACACTCGGACATAATCAGATGCAAGAGAAGAGCGAAGAAACTTCATTAACTTTAATTCATTACTTGACACAGTCACTGCCCGTCTGCGAATGATTTTTACAGCGTAAATTTATCTATACATAAGCGCCAGACAAGGACGAATACTTCAGCGGAGCGTACTTAACACGTATGCTTATTAGACGCTAAGCGACAAGTGGGACGCCTTTCTCTCAAATGCTTCAAAGAACTAATGCTGTATTGTCGAAGTAAAGAGAAAATCTTATTGCACGAAACGTATGTTGGACTGTATTGTTCAAAGAGATGATTCGCGAATTTGTATGTGCATATCACTTTTACAGGAATGTTAACATTTTAATTAGTGATTTAATTATATGACAAAGATGTGCTTTATTTGTTGAACTTTTTTTAAACATGAAATACTTACATGCACAGTTCAGCGGCGATTTCGTTTTCGTAACGAAATGGTACCATTTATGTACAAAGCATTATTTTACTACTTAAAATAAAATGCTTATAAATATTTATGTGATTGCATTTTTAAATAATTATGTAGTAACCATAGCACACACTGTTACAGTAAATCGAAGAACCTTACATAACTATGTAATGTAATAAGTATTTAAATAAAGTTGCCGTGACAATTTACTACGATGATATTGACAATATAGTTTCGATGTTCACCCAACCGTTAGATTAAATACATCATTGGAATGCAGTAAACTGAGAAGAAGGATTATGATCATGTTTTTGAATATGACGAATGAAATATTCACGAACAGTTAATTAAAATAGCCGAGAAAACAATAAAATTAATAATAAAAATTATTGCTCATATTTACCAAATCCCAAGGCCCAAGAATTATCCCTGAATTTTTTCAGAATTTTATGACGACGATTTTGATGCCTGGGACTTAGTGGGTTACTCATCATGGAGACATTATCAAGATTTACCCAGAATATATAATTAACAATTTTTAGGAAAAGATTATACAATTTAAAATTGAATGCTGTAAACTTGCGTATGATTTACACAATAAATAGTGAAAATCCAAACTAATATGACTGACTTTGAAAATTAATGATTTTATTACGGCTTATAAAATAGATAATAGTCAACATAAAATTCAAGACCTTTCAAGACGAAGCAGCAAAAGACGAAACCACTTTCTTCAAGACCAAGACAACACAACACGGTCTATATCAAGATTGCTTAGAGATTAAGAAAATATTTAAAAAAATATCGTCTCGTCTTTAAGTTGTGCAGCTTTATAAATGCAGCAGCATCACTATTATAAATTTGACAGAAAACAATAACAGTATTTTAATTCCTTAGTGCTTTAACCTACATATTTAGCCCCTCAATGACGATTGTAGCATATTTACTACATTCACTGTTAAGAACAACTTACCTAGTATAAAATTCATCTAATAATTTTGGGACCACCAAGTGAACATACCAAATATGTTAATATACTAAACGATTGATGAATATAATAAATATTAAATAATAAATTGTTAATAATTAGAAGTATGTATTATGATATTTGTTTATATATTTACTATTTATTAAAACATTATATTTTAATTTTGTAAAATCCAACATAGAATATTATGTATATGATATTTCCATTTGAAAATTTATTTCTGACTTGTTAGAAATTTCTAATATTTAATATTATTGTCAATCCTCATATAAATAAACTTAGACTTAAGTCTGTTTACTGGAGAACGAGTTAAAAATCATCCACGGAAAGGATGGTCAAGGATCGAAAGTTCAATACTTTGTATACACCGATTTCGATTTAATTTATAATTTTTATTTTTTTATTTTAAGTGAATTTAATACATTATTAACTTCACGAATAAAACTACAATTATTATAACTATACAATGTTTTATTAATATATGTATGTTTGTATGTACAAGTGAATGTTCAATATAGAAAATAATAAATTCTGTAATTAAGATTCATAATGTTCATGAAAGAAACACATGTTTTCTTTCAAAAGTTTTTGTAATAAGAAATTAACGTTTTCGAATCTCAAGCATAATTTTTTTATAGTAAATATTGCATTACGAACGCAATTAAAACTGACAGAAGACGCGAGAATTTTTTGAATATACTATTCGAACTGTAGTTACAAATTCCAGTCTGCGATTTGATCAATTAAATGTTGAGTGCTTTGCTGTAAATAAAAAAAATACAATTAGTAAATATATTTAAAATATATTGTAACTATTAAGCATACATAACACAACTTAGTATATTTACGTTTTCATGCAAACTCTTGTCAAAAATATCCAAGTTCTCCACCTCAACTATTGGTTTAGTCATTCTAAGTTCGTTTTCAACTTTCGATATTTGGTTGAACAGGTGATTCTTCAAATGATCGCGAATTTCCTGGGCCGCAGTCGGTAATGCCAGTGCTGCATTATACAAATGATTATAAGCTTCGTTTAAAAGATTTCTATGCTTTGATTTAATTTCCGTTGTCGCATAAAAAGTGAATGCAAAGCTTTTTGATAATTCCTCAGCAGCAGAAAGGCAAATCTATAAAATATAAAGAATCCATGAAAAAAATGTTAAAAAATTGTATCATACACAGCATGTTATATAATTACTATTTTAAATTTATTTTAAACATTCCGTTTAAAAAATACATTGGCACTGTTAAAGAATATTAATTAAAAAAAGATACATAACTGATTTATATTACGATTATTATTACGATTTTTATGCTAGTTACTTTTCCCTTCAGCCATGATGTCATAACGCATTCCATTGTGTTTAGACAAGTCAAAGCCTGCTCGGATTCTCCTTTATCTGCTAGCGACTGGGAAATACTCAGTAAATTTTGTTTTTGATCTTCGTTCATCTTTAAATTTCACCTTATTTCACCTTATATAAATAATGTATATTTCCGATTTTAGTTAGTACAACTTGAGTCAATAGCTCGTGTTTGTGTACGATTTTATGGAATATACAGAAACATTTAGTTTTATCGACTTGAATTTACGTAAAATTCTATTTTCTTGGCTCAAACAATTAGAAGAATTATAGCAGAAAGAAAAAAATAACTTTTTGTAATGTGCAAATGATATTTGAGGGCCCGAATCGGATAACTCGCCAAACAATCAAAATGGGTAAAAGGTATTAAGGTGTAAACAAAAATCTGCCCAAGTTAAATATAAACAGTATACATTCTCATTAAGAAGGTCAGCCTGAGTTAAATAATAAAAAGTCATTATCCATTATATATACTGCAAAAATATTTTGACGTAATCTAAGTTGATGCAAGATTTTTTCCACGATTTAGATCCTTCTAAGTGTTCTTTATAGTCGCTAATCTACATTATTGAATTTACGCCCCTTTAACCACTTACCACGGGTTTTTTAATCAGGCGGTACATTTTTTATGGTCACCGCAGCTTTAATCTACTCTTCAGAAGTATACTCATGAACTCTTCCGATTACTACTATTTTCAATAAATTTCCATGACATTAAGTACGATTAAGGATATTTAGCATGCATTCCTTCCAAACTTATTCTCATAAAATTTCACAATATTCTGATTGTTAATTCATTTCTGTGGTGAAGAGGCTTTATGTACATTTATTTAAATGTCGACATATTGAAGTTCGTCTTTTTAAATTGCCGTTTAAACCTAACTTTTGCAACTTCTGACTTTTTTATACGGAAGTATACCATGGATGGATACCAAAAGCACGAAAAACTGAATTTTCCAAAAAAGTGATCTTGAGTTGTTATACCACGAAGCCACATATTTAATGTAGCTATTTTAAATATTCAAAACATTTTTTGTCTTAATTAATAAGTAAAGACTTATTATAAAAAATCTATAATAATGGGAAAAATATAAAGTGTATAGAAACTGTGACATTCACCTTACGAACATTCGAAAATTTCAATTTCCCATCTGCAGAGGCCTCCTTCTGCACCAGCAGCGAGTAGTCGCGTGCACTCACGAAATAACAAAGCTCGAGCCCTCGCGCTATATATCGCGCAATTTATACCGCGCGACGACTCGACATATATATATATATATATATATATATATATATATATATATATATATATATATATATATAAACGCGGAGTCTGGGCGCATCGTATAATTTTACGGTCAAAGTCGAACGCGCGCACGCTCGTGACCATTCTGCCACCATCGCCCTTCGAAGTAGGATATAATGCGAAACGACAGGAAAGAGAAAGAATCAGAGAAAAAGAAATACGTAAAATAAAGGCAGAAAGTTTGTTTCTAGTCGTCGAGTAAAGGGAATAGCGAGTAAACGAGCCCGAAGAATATAATTATGGCGATAGCGAGCAACTGCGCACTACGATGTATAAGTTAAGTACGATGAGAGCATTTTTGCTTTTTTAGACGCGCTTTCACGTACTTTATCAATTTATACTTTTAATTAGGTGCCATTTTCTCTGTATTTCAGATGGATTAGCAGGATTAGCTCTTTGAGTTGTCAAGTTGATAAACAAAATTACAAATGAGTACTTTTAAATGCATAAATTAATAGCTTTGATGGAAGCTGAAAAAAATTGTTAGAAATTTCAATGAATGAACGTTTTCAAGAGGTTTCTTTTTTGTCACTTAATTATGTTGTCAGCGAAAGTCTGGCCTCGCTAATTTTTGCTTAATACTAAGTACATGTGATCTTAATCATACAGGAACATATTTCTTCTACGTTAACGGCAACGAAAGTATCCTGTATGCGGTCATTATACATGGTAATAAGCATTTGCTTTGCTCAAAATAATTTGAATGTACGTTATAAAAATATTATTATACATTTCTACGAAAGATTAAGCAATAAAACTGAATGATGAATAATCGAATGTCAAAATTATAATTCTGATATTACTGTAAATTACAAAAGTTTGTAAAAATATTAATTTTATAAAAAGTTTAACATTAAATTAAATTTAACATATAAATATATTATATATTATATATATAATTATATATACATTATATATATATATATATATATATATATATATATATATATATATATATATATATATATATATATATATATATATATATATATATATATATATATATATATACTGAAAAATGCAGAAAATTTGCGAAAAAAGCTTCTTTGCTATTTTTTCAAAGGATTTGATTTTGTTTAATAAATAAAGGTTGAAATTTGTTCGAAAATGCTAAAAATTACTATATGCTCATATTTAGCCTTATACAACTTTAAACCATTGGGTTTGAAAAAATCACGAGCATTCTGCATATTAAATGAAACCTTTTTGCTGGAGTTCAAGAAGAAAAGTTCTTTTTGTTCTCGATTTCCCACAAACAACCAATATATATATATATATTGGTTGTTTGTGGGAAATCGAGAACAAAAAGAACTTTTCTTCTTGAACTCCAGCAAAAAGGTTTCATTTAATATGCAGAATGCTCGTGATTTTTTCAAACCCAATGGTTTAAAGTTGTATAAGGCTAAATATGAGCATATAGTAATTTTATATATACAATAATATATATATATATTGGTTGTTTGTGGGAAATCGAGAACAAAAAGAACTTTTCTTCTTGAACTCCAGCAAAAAGGTTTCATTTAATATGCAGAATGCTCGTGATTTTTTCAAACCCAATGGTTTAAAGTTGTATAAGGCTAAATATGAGCATATAGTAATTTTTAGCATTTTCGAACAAATTTCAACCTTTATTTATTAAACAAAATCAAATCCTTTGAAAAAATAGCAAAGAAGCTTTTTTCGCAAATTTTCTGCATTTTTCAGTAATAATGGTTGTAAGATCATTCAAGGCACTTTTCAAAAAATCTGTATAAATTTACTTAATTTATTTTAAAAAAATGTTTTGTCCTTAAATTTTATAGAGAATTACGCGTATATAAATCATTTTATAATAATAATAAAATATTGGTGCTTACTTATATGGATATATGAAGTCTTACAGATGGAGTCATTCGTCGATGTTTCAGTAGTTTACATAATTTAACATCAGAACTCAGCAATATTCCTACATTTCATAATTAAGTGGCTCTTATATTCTACGGAAATTGAAACAGTAATACAATTACGTTTCTAAATAAAACACGAGCAATAAAAGTGAGAGACACGGGGATCAAACTTTTCCCAAGAGCGTATCCTCGATTTAATTTTCGATGGAGAGAGAATAAAAAAGTATCGCGAATCCTCGAGAACGCAATTAAGCAGAGCGTTGCGCGGCTTGAATTACAGTCCGCGGGTTATAAGTGAAACCTTCGCGCGAGCGCAAGTCAACAACTGCACGTAAATTTTATTGCGAATTTCATTTATTTTTGTTTCCTTCTATCTTATGAAGCAACGATAATTTTTCAAACATAATTTTTCTTAGAAATCAAGGCTACTCTTGGCTCGCAATGTTTCTTGAAAAATAAGAATTTTAATTAATATATTCTTGACAATCTTGGTAATTATAGGTAAGTAAACTGTGTTTAGAATATTATTGAAAGAATAACACATAGGGTAAGTGTGCCAGTTACTGTGCCCTGCGTTACTTACTGTGCCCCTCGATACTTTACTTTCAAAAATAATAAAATCAAAAGGTAACTCGGCGAAATAGTAGCCTTCCATATAAACTACTTTTGTATTGAGTTACATTATGATTTTATTGTCTTTTTAAGAAAATTACCGTGGGGCACAGTCACTGACGCAGTGCACAGGAACGGACTCACTTACTATGGCATTCTTATAATTGCTTAAATTACGCAGAGAAACACGAGTTTAAAAGAGAAAATTTTACCCTCTTTACATAAGCTAAAGTGTTGAAAAGTGTTTCAAATATATATCGCACTAATTATGGAATATTTTAGAAGAAACTACTCAAAAATAATATCGTTGAGAGCTCTTTTCAACACTTTCTCCAGGGTGATAATGATATAAGTTAATTTATAATTCTTTGTCATGTAAACAACAATATTTGTTATCAAGATTACACATTAAGGATTTTTATAGGCAATGTATTTAAAAATAAAAACCAGTAAATTTATCATTTAATTTAAAAACTAAAATGCATATTAAACACTTCCGGAATGGATTTAAAAAACACATTTTAAAACCAGCTAATTCCATGGAAGCCCGATGATTACAAAGGCCGTGAAATTTCTGCGTAGCGCAAGTGCGCATTTTAAATAAACCGCGAAATATACACTGCAATTAATTGTTCCAAAACGAGACTGGTATCGAATTCACAGGGACTAGCTCTCTCTCTCTCTCTCTCTCTCTCTCTCTCTCTCTCTCTCTCTCTCTCTCTCTCTCTCTATCTCTCTCTCTCTCTCTCCCTCCCACCCTCCCTCTCTCTATTTCCCCGATTATCTGCAGCTGACGCTTTTTCCAACGCATTTTAACCTTTCTGATCTTGTTATAACTGACACGCGCTTCAAGACGGACGTAAGACAAACATAATTTAAGATTCCATTAGAAATTGTTACAAGTCTATGCTGCGCTTCTCAGGAATTTTCAACAAGTAATGGAAGAGCCCAAGATTCCTACTAGATTTAATTATGCAAGTGCGAATTCGGTGTACGTGAGAATACTCGACAGCTGCCGTTAGCATGAATTATTCAAAAGTCTTTTGTATTTTTGTAATTGTTGCGAATAGTTTTGCGGAGTTTGTAAGACTACGTTTTATAAATAATTGAAAAAATATATTAGACTTTTGAGTGTTTAAATTGTAATTATTGTGTATAAATTGTTTTTATATTTTAAACTGTCAAGCTCGTGTTTTAGCTCGAAAAATAATATAATATACTATTAATGTACGACTTTCAAGGGTGACCTTGAAGTTCAGCTAAAGGTCATTTAAAAAACAAAGTTGATCTTGAAGTGACCTTGAAGGTCAATCTCAAGGTCGAATTCAAGATCACCATTGAATTCCTCGTTGAAAGATGCTATAAGAATGAGCTTGAGCTGTTGGAAACATATTTTAGCTGAAAAAGTATTTAGGTGTTTCCATACTTTTTGGACACCCTGTATATATATATATATTTTAAACATTTTTTGGCTTTTTTTGAATGTAAGATATTTAACTCCTTACAAGATATGGAAAAGCCGTATTTAATCAGATTCATAGAATTAGTGTACAAAATTTTAAGAGTTTAAGAAGTGAAAATTGAAAACAATCGATAAAAGTGAATATTGCAGTAGTGCAACATACGTCCCTAAAGGCTTAAGACATTTGAATTGAACCCGCCCTTGCCACCCTACTGAGACACTGTTCTATTAGTTCCTAAAGATGATGTTTTCTTTAAAAGATTTATGTTTCTTGATATATTTAGACACGCAACACCTATCTCCCCGATGCCGAAAACTTTAATTGTTCTACAGAAATTGAAAATCAGCATAATCACGTAATTTTGCTAATTTTAGATTTTGATAACAACTCAAGTATTTTGTTATTCGCTACTATTCTAGTAAACACTAACACTAGCTATCTTAGCTCGTTTGGATATGTTAGATGCGCACACAGCCAATATTTATTTTTCGTAAAAAAAGCAATCCTGAAAAAGAAATTTCATTCCAATACGTATTTTTTGAGAAAAACAAAACATTTTGATATATGTATCGGCGGGTAAAGTAGTTCTAATGCATTACCTTTCTTTAGTCGAAAAATCAATTGTTAGCTAAACGGTTGCTTCGGAAGGCATGGGTAAAAATAAAAGAACTCTATTTTATGTGAAAAAATGTATGCCAATGTAAATTAAAAATAAATAAATTATTGAAGCTTAAAATATTTGTATATTGTATTTGAGTTTTAACCTTTTGAAGTTCCTTCCATTGTTTCCATATTTATATGTTTTTTCTTGTTTTGCTTTCTTCTATAATTGTTTATACGTTCAATAACAAAATTGGACAGAAAAAATCGTTTTGTCTTATTAACGAATGCTAAGACTCGCGATTGATCCACAGAATTACAATACAGCCATCTAATCAAATCTCCAATCCGACATTAATCTAAAATACATTCCTATACCTCCCTCAAAAAATAATAATAAAATAATTCCCAGTAACCCCCAACCCTCCGAAAAAAATCAAGAAATGCGGGCACGTACAGGGGCAGAAACCGCGTCGCTCCTATAAGCAAAGATTCCACGGCGCATAAGGACTGCAAAGCATAAAATACACGAGTCTCCTAGGCACACACATATACGTATATAGAGCAAAATAACAACAGCAGTAGCAAGGGTTGTCCATTCCCGGGGGCATATCATGCAGCAGCAGGCCATAAACCGCCTCGCGCTAAACATGGAGCGCGCGCAAAGCTTTGTGCAGTGCAGCTCTGCTCTGCTCTGTGTTTTGGCTACATTGTTTTCCGTTTTATTGGCGACTTTAGTCTCTCGCTAGTCCGGGTTCGCAAGTTCGGGGATACACACTGGCGTTGGCTTGTGTAGTTGTGGTTTATGCAGGCTGGTAATGGGTGTTTATCGCGCGCAAGGTAAATATGGCTAATCTTATTTTATTCGACGGCCAAGGCTGATGAAGGGTAATCCAATTGTGCCGTTGGATTTTTTGGTCGCACGCTGTTTTAACTAATTATGTAATTATGTTAGGGTTTGCTATGTGGTTTTTAATTTGGTTTTATGCGTGTTGGTGATAAATCTAGTCCTTTTTATAGTTAAAGGTCTTACTGTATTCTGATCGAACGTTCTTAAAATGCTCCAATGAGATTGTCCGATTCACAGGAATTAACCAAAAAGGTGGCACGATTTCAAAACATTCGATCAGAATATATCCAGAACGAGTGAACCTTTAATAAACATTCAAAAAGTTGACATTTTTCGTACTCACATTTTTACTTCAATTTTTGGCTTTAAGATCAAATAGATTCTTCTATCGTAATCAGGAGAAGATGACTAGAAGAATATATATTAGGCAATCAAAGTAACGAAGTAAACAAAAGTCTGCCGTAAATCTGCCAAAAAATCGGTTGTCGAAGTTACAAATTTAGTCAGTGAGCTAAAATTGAGCAGAGTCAAAATTACTTATAATATATTTTACTTTTATATACGATTTTATTGTTCTTTACTCTTCTTTCTCTTTTTTACAAGAAATTTTAATGCTGTTTAACAGAGTAAAATATTTTATTTCTTTATACACGAAAAATTACGAATTTGCAATACAGAAATGATTTTGAACCTTAAACTAAGATTACGGAAAAAAATACATGAGAATTTCTTCAAAATCAGCGTCTCTTAAACTAATAAATTTTGATAGTATTTTAACCTACTATACTCAATTATTTTCAAAGGCATATGCTTTTCCTTTACAGGAGCTCTATTTTATACCAATATTTAATAGAACCAAACTGGATGAGGGCTTGTTTTACAGGTGTAAATGACGATCTTGATATTTTTGTTACAATATTCGTTGATTTTTTATTTTTCATTGATATTTGAATCTATTGATAAGAGATTGTTAGAGATAATTCTCCTGTAACAAATTCTTTCAATAAACTATGTTTTGAAGAATATAACTCAATTTTTTCAGAATTTTTAAAAGTCACTATTTGAGAACATGCTGTTATACATATGTAATAAGTAGTTAAAAAAATGAAAGCTGAAAATGTCCATAAAATTCAATTGCCATGAAGACAATCATTTGAACTATGATTAATTATAATTAGTAATTATTACTGACGATTACTAAACTTACAATTATAACAGCATAACAAATCCACAGATCCGTAAACATTTTCGCATTGCACTCCATAATTCCTTAAAACCACTTCACGGTCCCTTTTAAAAACCACGCTTCTCCTATTCACTCACACCACACCTATCAATCATATGCCAATAAACCTTCAAAAAAGAAGAAAAAAAGAAACAAAGAAAATCCCACCATAGTGTACGACTCGCGATTCACAAAAAAATAATTCGTCCGGCCTCGCGCACTTTTAAGCACTTATACCAGGAGTATCAACGGCTATTTTAACGCGCTTGCACACACTATATAAACCGGATCGTCCACTCAGCAGCAGAAGCAGCAGCAGCAGTAGCGGCGGCGGCTGCGTCACCGGGATTTAAGCTTTAACGAAGGGCTTTCAACGTTCATCAAACATTTAGGCCAACGGACTCACACTCGCTCTCTCTCTCTCTCTCTATCTCTCTCTCTGTCTCTCTCGCACTCTCACGCTGATGCGAAACTATCGGCCGGCACAGCTCGATAGTTTCGCCGGCGCTGTATAGCCGATCGATTTTTCGGTGCGGCCGCCCGGCTCCGCTAATTTCGACGGTGTTACAGTGTACCGCTGATGCTGATGGAAAGGCGATTTCGTCGCGCGCCCGCCCCCCGCCGAATGATCGGTGGACGGGCGCGGAGCTGCGGCTTTTATAGTTGCGGCGAGGAAATGATAAATTTTGAATGATAAATGTATGTATATGGGAGTTGCAGGCTGTTTGATTCTCGAAGGTGCACGAGGAATTGGCTCTGCGGGTAGAGGGAAGTTTAATGGTGCTAGGACATCGTGGAGGCGGAATTTTCGGGTGTATGCCTGTTCATGGGAATAGAAATTCAATAATTTTGCGAGTAATATGGGTGGGAAAAAGAGGATGTTTACTTTTAGCCTTGGTGGAATAACAATTTTGGCTTTCTTAGAAATTTATTTATTTTTGGATATTTTCGTTAGATTGAGTGTAAATCGCTGCAATCGTATATACTACAGACTTTTGTAGCTCTTGGATTAAAGCTGGTTTATGCATACCAACTTTAATTTGAAAGTTTGAAGACGATGATGCAACAAATGATTTTGAATTTGCATGACAAAATATATACAAAATTAACGTTTAAATTGGATGAGTATTTTCAGACTGAAGGCGTTAAAAACCATTGATACGAAAAACGCAGAATACCAAATAATATTTTACTTTAAAGCATATTTTGTTACATGACTTAAGATCGACTGTTGTAAAAAATATATTATAACAATTTCTATTTATTTCTATTTGTATTACCCTGGTAGAAAATTGCCCAGTGAAAATGACTGGTTGACTAATTATTAACCTTCTTTAACGGTCAATATATATAACACGAGAATTGGCCAATAGCTAGCTGGTGACTACGATCTGCGACTGTGGAACATGCGCAGTGCACATTCTAAAACAGAGTAAACATTATCACTCTTTCGTAACCGCAAGTTTTGCAATAATTTTGTGACTTAATATTTGTCCTTAATCGACTTACTGATTTTATTTAAACAAATAATATTTTAAAATATAGATAATAAGAAGCGCAACAAGGAATATTTAAAAAGAAAATAATTGTAAAAGTAAAAAACAAAATGAATCAGAACGTGTGTATACTTGCTACATAAATTAATCAATTTTTATAAACCTTATCCAAAAAAATATTTTAATTCAAATATTATGGATGATTTTTTTCAAAAACAATAAGAATCATACAAATATTTAATATAGATTTGTCAATTAATAAATACGTGTATCAATTTCATATAACCTCAAATTCTAAAATAAACTATAATTTCTTAAATCGAATTTTATGAATTAAAGTACATGATTTATTGAACTTTTTATTGGTAATACTATTTTAAATAACATATTTGAGTAGTAAATACTAATAAATTGAATTTTTCGTGATTTTCAATAATATCCATTATTTAGCGAATCTGGGGAGAACGGGGGGGGGGGGGGCGGGGTGGGGTAAATCCATGATGAAATAAGCGGGATTTTTGCCCAGAAAGTGAATAAGAAATTAGCCAATTTATGACGATTAGGTAAAAAATTGACTAATAAATGCTTAAGGTTTTTACCAGGGTAATAAAGTAGGGTCGCGCTATTCGCGGAGCATTCGTTTATTCAGTGACTTTTACGTAGATATATTATGTCAACGTAAAAAGATTTGTGAACTTAAAAGATTACTCAAGAGAACTTTTTAGTGAAGATAATTTTCTTTGGATATATTATGTCCACGAATATTATTTGTGAACTTAAGCGTTTCATCAAGAGAGCTTTTTAGTCACGTAATTATTATTCGTGAACATAATTCTATTCGTTAACATAAGCGTAAATTCAAGGCAGAGCTTTTATATTTGTAAACGTAGGGCAATATTCGTCAACGTAGGAAAATATTCGTCAATGTAAGACAATATCCGTAGAGTGAAGCCACATTCGTCAACGTAAGACCTTTTTCGTGGACTTAAGATAGTATTCGTCAACGTAGGGCAATATTCGTCAACGTAGGGCAATATTCGTCAACGTATGGCAATATCCGTAGCGTGAAGTTACATCCACGAAAAAGGTCCTACGTCAACGAAAAAAAAACTCGCAAAAACATGAGCTTTTAAATATATGAAAAACTCATTACGTAGAAGAATAAATTTTCGTTGACGTATTACATCCACAATGCTCCGCGAATAGCCACTCCAAATAAAGTACTTTTGAACGGAGCGATAGTAAACGCGTCGAAATGCCCTGGTAGAAAATAAGCTAGTTTGACTGGTTAACGTATTCATTTTCAGCTAAATTTATTGCCTAAAAATAAGCTTACTTTTAGCTAATTTATAACTAATTTCTGTCTAATGTCAAGTTAACCCTTTGCGGGCGAATTTAATCTAAAAAATCGAAGTTTTTCATCTTAAATTGTTTATAACTAATTATATAAACAAACATTTGTAAATTTAAGCTCAGGATTTTATTCCTTAGGTATCTAGGATTATATAGAAAAATGTTTGAGAGATATTGAGCTCAAACTGTCTCCGAAAAGCAAATGTCGGTCAGACTTTGGAAAGTGGTTTCTGGTATCATAAAATGAAGCCTAGTACTCGTAATTTATTCTAATGAGCCTTTGTTATCGAGATATGAGGAAATTCAATCGAAATGTGCGTTATTTTTTATAAAAAAGGGTATCTCTTCTTCTGACCATAATTTTACAAGTTTTTACTATAAAGAAATGACCCAATAAATAATAAGAAGTAGGCGTACATAACTTTAATTTAAGCTCTATTACGTACACAAATATTAATCTGATCAAAAATTATTTACAATTGAAGATAGTGATCAAAGTTGTATGAAAATTGAAAGAAATTTAACCCTTTTAAAATCATGCATTTTCCATGCACTTTCAGTCATCATCTTCAATTGTTAAAAACTTTTGATTACATTGATAATTTTTACGCAACAGAGCTTAGTTTTGGGTTATTTGTCCATAATAAAAACTACTAGAGTTATAGTCAGAAGAAGAGGTGCCTCTTTTCATTAAAATAACGCATATTTTGAGTAAATTACCTCATATCTCGACAACAAGGGCCCATTAGAATAAATTACTTTTGCTAAGCTTCATTTTTTTGTATCAAAAACCACCTCTCAAAGTCTGACCGAAATGCGTTTCCCGGAGGGTGTGCACTCTCCTTGTAAGTAAGAAGCATATCGATTTAAGCTGGTTTTTATCTAACACGTTAAGTAGAAATAATCTAATTTGTAAAATATAAGCTACTTTGTTAGAAATAAGCTAATTTGTTAAAAATAAGCTAATTTGTAAGTAATAAGCTAATTTGTTAGAAGTAAGCTGATTTATAAAAAGAATAATTAATTTCTGACTAAAAATCAGCTCAGATTTCTACCAGGGATATGAACCATCAATGAAGTAGTTATTATATATGTTATACTCAATATTCTTTAATTTTTTTAGGTATTAATTGACTATTCCAATTTACTATTGAAAAACATAAAACATATAAATATTAATAATAAGATTTTTGTTTTCTTTACTATATTTAACTGCCATATACTGTATTGCGCAAGTCTCCATTTCCGATGAACAATTAAATTGAATAGCAATTTTCAATACGCTTGCAGCAACTGCAAACGTTTCTGCATTGAAATCTTGAAGTTTACAATCTACCACGCCTCGTAATCTCGTATTGAATTTGTAGTATCTCGGTCAAGTAGTTCAAGTGGTTTCTAGATGGAACCTGACAGTTGAATAAATTTGATAGCAACGTGTCTCGAGAAATATTCGAGTGATGCGCATCTAATTTCATATGTGATTGGATACATTGAATTAATTTGAATATAGTAATTGATACTATCTTCAACTAATTACGTACTTACAAGTGAAAATATGTAATTGAAAACTAAAATTATAACATAAACCTTCTATATAAAATTCATATTTATTTACAAAATAAAGTTTGTATATGTTATGCCGAATTATTAATAAACAGTTTCGTCCTGATTAAAACAGAAATAAATTCCAGCAATCGTGTTTCCGAATGCATCATGAATGTTATAGAAAGTGCAAATGATCCGTGCAATTACATATACTGAACTCCAACTGGTCATACATTTTCATCAACATTTCAATCGTTCGTAAGCGATGGAATGAAATCACTTCGGCGCGCTTTTACCAGATAACTTCATTTCCCTCATTACGCGGACGTTTCGATGGTTATCAATGACAAGATACAGGACGCGCGAGACAGAATCGCTGAAATTCAAAATTTTACGTGTATCCTACTGTTTATTACTTAAATTATTATGAGTATAGTATCAACATTCGAGATTATTCAATACTGCCGATGATGATTTCCGCACTCGACGAAATCAGCGAGCTTCTCAGCATAATTCGACGAACAACGACATATATACGCTAATTTTCAATTTTAAATAACTGATATAAATTGATCAATTTGGTATATTTTACTGAAATATCAGTAAATATTGAAATTGATATGAGTGAAATTATGAAACATTATTACAAGCGATTATATACAATTTAATTTACAACGTTTACAAAATAAAGATAAAATCTTAATAAAATATATATTTATTAGCTATTAATTACGCATAAAGATGCTTATATATCTATTCATTATAATCTATTTCTAGAAGAAGTAAGACATACATAATGACGATTGCTATTATCGATAATCTCGTAGAATTTAAATTTCTATGAAACTAATGTAGTGCGCATAGTCCTTTATTGAAATTGTATTACGAATAATTAGCTGTAATTTATTGCGCTGCAACTTTGAAACTCTAAAATTGACGAGCGTCCTTGCTTCTCTCTCTCCAGTATAACGTCGACAACATCGAAATCGATAATTTCCAATACGCATCTTGGAATTCTAATGGGATTTCGCTTATATTCGAATAGAGTTGACGATGTACCCGGAATTCGATTTGAATGTATTATGAGCGGTATATAATCCGTCATCGAAATTCGTCATATAAGTGCCGACAGCGTCTCTCCGATATGGAGAATGAACGCGACGCGTAACGTTATCGAGATCAGCGCGGAATATTCGCTTATGCGCTAAAACATTTATCGGAGAGGAAGTTATTTATTGGATGTTGCATTTTTTACACTATTTTCGAGGCACATAGATTCATTAAACACGAAGTGACACGTTTGATCTATAAATTACGTGGACTTTTAATTGAGTTATTTAATTAATAATTTAATTAAGTAAATAATTTTATACGTTGACCTCGATGGCAATTAATCGATGTGCGTTGTAAACCGAGAATAATAAAAATCGTTTTACGTTATGTAGATTGTATATAGTTAATTATATATAATTTGATCATTCTATAGCTCTTTTTATAGTTAATGTTGCGTATCATGTTCAGTATTATAAAAAAGTTTGAATATTTTTAAATGATAAAATGTATTAGAGATTCGGTTACTGAAACCAATTGTTTATGTAATTTGTATAATAAGGAGATGATCAGGATTGGGGGTCCTAAATTTTCTACGTAGTAATAATTCATTTTCTGTATTAATACTGTATCTGATGTATTGAAAAATAATATACCTACCCTGGTAGAAAATTATCTAGTTTTATCGAGGCCCTCGATTATTTCCTTGGCAAACTAGATAGATCTACATAGTTCTAGATTAATTTTCTACCAGGGTAAACCTGGAGAAATTCTTTGGAAATCCTTTGGAATATTGTGGGCAGTGGATTAAGAGCTTAATAATTATGGTGATTTTATATGACATTCTGGATCAAGATTTTGAGCTTCTTTTGTGGCGAAATTAAAGGTATTACCAATTATTTATAGTAAAATAAAATTCAGAATCATTGCTTTAGAAAGGAAGAATTTTTATGGACTCATACAAATAAGTTTTCTTTTTGGGTTCAAAGGTGGTGTGCCCTCTTAAGCCGAATATATTCATCCTAGCATTTTTGTTCATAACTTTTGATTTACCTAACTTTAAAAGGTTTCGCAAATTAAAGCTTAAGTTTCGTACTATATTTTTGCAGTGAATCAAAGTCTAGATTCTTATGAAAAATGTTGTACATTTAAGAAAAGGTAAAGAAAAATAGCTCCACAAAATACAAATTTCCGGCACTTGAAAGCGAATTCATGGGTAAAAGCTCTAATGCAAGGGGGTCAAATAAAAGAAATTATTATTCAAAACTAATACATTTTTATCATATATATGGTATAAATAATAATACTTTATACAAGTAAATAATTATCTAACAGGTATTGAAATAAATATTTATTTTAACTGACTAAATTTATTTATTAGTTAAAGATAAACAAAGAGTCTATAATATGCTGAACAGTTGTGAGATCATAAAAGATGTAAAGATGTGTATACTCTGGCTGACATGTCGCAATTATTTTCCTATTTGTTAAATAAATAGTACTATATACGTACGTCACCTATCTGGTAGCAATGTATAATACATATGACAATTGTTTTTAACTATTGTTGATTAGTAGAATCAAATTTATTTTTAATAAATGCCAATTTCCGTTGGTTTTCAAGAATTACTCCTAGCAAGAAGTGCAGAAAACGAAAGGTCAGAAATAAAAATCAAAACACGAACAAATAAAGAAACGACATCGCAACGAATATTCACTCGCGACATGCGAGAGCTACGTATAAATATCACGTGAAAGCCCATCCGCGTAGTCCGCGCTCGGGTAAAAAGAAGATTCGAAACTCCTTGGCGTACGTTACTATTCGGAGAAAGTCCGGCTTTTCCAGACGTGCACGCTGCGAGTATATATATATATATATATATATATATATATATATATATATATATATATATATATATATATATATATATATATATATATATATATATATACATACGTGTCGTTTCACCCGCGCATCTTGACCCAGTCGACAAAGGAAATATTCGCCGTCGCTTTGGCTGCGCCTATGTAGTTGCCTGTGTGCAACACGGCGAGATGACAAAAATCGGCAGGGGAAACCGATCACAGCAGCGTCTTTATTAGCGGACGAGGAGAATGAAAGTGTATGCAAATGACGGCGACAGGAGCTCGCACTTTTACGTGATGGAGCGCTGTAGAGATTCTTTGTACGGAAGTTTCTAGCGGCACGACTTGGTGGTACGAAGAGAAAAATTTTGCGTTAATGAGAGGCGGTACATTGTGAAGCTCGACGAGGTTTACTGAAAAATTTTTCAGAGAAATCATCTTATTTAGCTAGATCTGCTCTTCAAAATTTTGTTACTTTGTTTGATCAAAGAGAAAGTAACGTGACGATGAAAATTTTTAGTGTATTTTCAACATATAAACCGATTTTATGACTTGAACTTCGTTTTTTCATTTTCAGTAAGTTCATATTAACTTACAGCTTAACGATCTTAAGATTTCTCAAGTTTCAATTATACCTATGTACATTAGTGATACATGACAAAATTTTGCAATGCAAAGGATTGTTGGTCAAATATCAACGTTATTAAAATATTTTGAGGGGGTAAAACAATACAAGTATTCGCGATTATCACAGTTTTCAGTATATTTTTTTCGTCGAAAGTAAATTGTACGTAGAACAAGTTAATAAAATATTGCATAGATTTGTAAAATTTGCATATTTAATCGAAAAGCTGGAAAGCTTATAGCTAACTTTGTATCTATGTGGTTCTGCGGTAATACTATTTTGAGCTACTATAACGTAACAATAGACAAATATGTCTTAAGTATTTCCATAAAGTACATCGCCAAGCCGCACAGTATCAATGTCCCTGAACTTAATCGTTAAGCTTCCTTCAAGTTGTAACGATTTATAATGCTGATGCAATTATACGCTGAGCCGCACTGTACCCTGCCTGTATCTACTGAATATACTTTCAAATTACACGCAATCCCAAGCGGACTCTCCCGGATCAAAACTAACCATTTCGTCGTCAGAACCATGTTATGTTTTCTAGTACGAGAGCCACGCAGTAATTTGTGTATATCACGGCGTGTTTGAGCACGTAAGTGCATACACGTAGCCACTGTAAAGAAGAAGAAATCCCGGGCGAAAGGAGCAAAAGATCCCGCTGCGACCTTCACATAAGTCGAACTATATTTTCGAACTATATGTCGATTTTGCTACGCTCGTCTAAATTTATTTACTAGATATTTAAGAATCATCTTTGTTGATTTTTAGTGTAGTTTCTTGATTCTTGAAATAATAGTACAACTACATGTCAATAACGATGATTTTAAGTATCCGCGATCACTTATTATCATTAGTTATTTTATTTAGTTATTATATTATTACGTATTACACCTACATATTCCATATATATAATGATACTTCCAATATTTACTAAAATAATATTATTGAAATGTAGTAGGGAAAACTGGGATAAAGTGAATCACTTTTATTATTTATAAAACAAATTATTAATTTTGCCCAATTTTAATTTTAGTGTAAAATAATCATGCAAGGATGATAATTAAATAGTTTCAGTATATAACTTAAAGGTGCTTCTAATTGATTTTTCTTAACACGTGCATGTAATAGGCCCTTTCCCATGCATCTAAAGCGAATGGCAAGTTGAGCATTTCGATTTTTTTTTCTGCAGCGGGTGGTAATTACCATTACCTCCCGGTCCTAAATAAAATTTTTCAGATTTGTAAAAAATTTTGAAAATTTTGGAAAATTTTGGAAAATTGTTATTTTGAAGATAAAATTGTAATTTAATTCTGTAAGTAAATGGCGCACGACTCAAATTGTGCAACTCCCCATTCGCCCTATATACTTAAAAAAGGGCCTTATATGCACTTGTCAAAAAAAGTATGGTGTGTAACAAGGAGGAGGGCAATTTCTAGCTCGGGTGATGAGTTTAGCACTCGTCTCCGTCTCGGGCGCCCTCGACTACGACTCGTGTTAAAATCATCTCACCCCGAGCCTCACTAGAAATGGCCATCTTACCCCCCCCCCCCCCCCCCCCAATTGCACAATGTACTATTGTTATTAGATATTTTCTGATTACGTTGAATACGTTTTACTTATTATTACCAACAATCCAGAGCTTCAAAATAAGTTTTTCTGTTTTTAAACAAACATTCTTAAGAATCGACTTCTCGGGGTAAAGCAGCCTCGATAAAAATGCGTCAGTAGTAATTTATACGCGGTAAGATAAAAAATTCAACAGAATATTGATCAAGGTGAGTATTAGTGTACATTCTGTATTATTCATACTAAAATATGCCAACATAACCTTCACATTTAACTGTTTCGTGTTTTACAATATTAAAGTTTTTTAGACGTCTTTTTATTTTTATTGTTATCTAAATTAACATTCTTATCTATTCTTGTACAAAAACTAGAAAAATATTATAAAAATATTTTTTCTACTATTGTGCGTAAAGTAGGCTATTTTTCATCGTTTTCTGTGCGCAAAGTGATACTTTTTTTAACGCTAAGCGCGAAGTAATGCATAACGTAGTGCGTGAAGTTGCGCGTGAAGTAGTGTGTAAAGTAGTGCGTGAAGTAAAAGTCATGCATGCACATTTTTTAAATTAATTCTTTCATTTAATTTTTTTTCTGAACCTAAACTCAGGTCGAGGGTGAATGATATGAACACTTTCTATTATCTGGAGAAACTCGAAGTGCAGGGGGACCGGATCTGTGCGGTACCTTTCTACTTGAACAAGTATTTCATCAGGAAACAGGAGAATGAGAGAACGAGTATCAAAATCAAGACCAGTAAGCTGGAGATATTGCACGATAAACGTTACTTTCCCTTACGAGAAGGGCTCGCTCTAAATGGGGGAACGTACGAAACCATTGATATTTACATTTATGATAATAGAAAAAATCGCTCGGCCAATTCATTGGCACATAGCTTCCTCAAAATTTATAAATTGAAGGCATCGATTCTAAAACGTCCTTAGCGCTCGGCTCGGGTTGCCGCTATATACAAATTGACGTCATGGTGACCAATTTTTAAAATTGCGGAAATGAATGTTTAAAAATAGCATCGTATAGAGGATAAAAAATGGCAACATTTTATATATATATACTTTGCTTGTACAATGTTTAGTATTTGAAAAAAGAAAAATAAAAACGGCAAAATTTTAAATCTTATTTGCACCACGTTTTTTAAACTTAACTCGCTGCAGCTCCGACAAATATGAACGGATCTTGCTCATTTTTTGAATAATCTCGTAAAATAGTCTAGCGCTGCTGATAAACTCATAGATAGTTAAATATTAAATATTTTTCTTTCAACAATTTAATTGCAAACCAGTGCGTTACCTTTTATATGGTTAAGTATATTCAACGAAAAAAAGTATCGAGGGAAGTTTAAGACTCAGTGAACTTTCAACGAGACATTTGTTTGTTAACATTTGAAGAAGTTTCTCAGAAAATTTCAGATGAATTGGATGAAAAGTGGCAAAGATAGAGCGATTTTGCCAAACTTGCACGATGCGCGCGAACATTAGCGGGTCTGCGCGATACATGACGCTCGCAGCGTATGTCAGTCATATAATGCCGTTTACTTGAAGATTTGCTGTCCTTTTGTTTAAAAAATACATACTTAATCAAATCATACTATTTAATACTGTCGATTTATAGTGTAGAAGTTAAGAAAAATAAGTATCTGATGAAACAATAAGAAATTAAATAAACAAAGCAAAGGCAAAATCAAACGGCAGTTATTCATAAAGTTGTTGAATTTTTAAATCTTTGTATGAAAGTTTTAGAAATTATTGTTAATTCTAAATGTTATATACACTAGATAATAAATGGTTATAATAAAGCGTTCAAATGAAATTCACACACATTAAAAAGAATATTGCAGCGTAAATGAATTGAATAGTAAATTACAATCTTTAAAAATATAAATTTCTGGGAAACATATAAATTTCAAAGATTTTTGACATTGTTCAGTAAATTAGAAACTTCAAATAACTAATACTTATATTTATTTATATTTCTACATTAAGATTTATTTACAATTTAGTCGCAATACATACAACGCGTTTCAAAAACATATTACTTTTTTTTCCTTTTATTGTTTTTGTTTTCTTTTCTTTTTTATTAATTTTTAATTCTAATTTTTGCTTTTGTTCGTCGCTTACTTTTCTTCTTTTTGTTGAGACAACTTCCGTTTTTCGAACTTTTTTGTTTTGTTTATTTCAGGATAACTTTTATCATGTTTCTTAAATTATTTCTTATTCTATGACTGACATACACTGAGCGTCATGTATCGCGCAGACCCGCTAATGTTCGCGCGCATCATGCAAGTTTGGCAAAATCGCTCTATCTTTGCCACTTTTCATCCAATTCATCTGAAATTTTCTGAGAAACTTCTTCAAATGTTAACAAACAAATGTCTCGTTGAAAGTTAGTTGAGTCTTAAACTTCCCTCGATACTTTTTTTCGTTGAACATACTTAACCATATAAAAGGTAGCTCACTGGTTTGCAATTAAATTGTTAAATGAAAAATATTTAATATTTAACTATCTATGAGTTTATTAGCAGCGCTAGACTATTTTACGAGATTATTCAAAAAATGAGCAAGATCCGTTCATATTTGTCGGAGCTGCAGCGAGTTAAGTTTAAAAAACGTGGTGCAAATAAAATTTAAAATTTTGCCGTTTTTATTTTTTTTTTTTCAAATATTAAACATTGTACAAACAAAGTATATATATAAAAAGTTGCCATTTTTTATCCTCTGCACGATACTATTTTTTAAAATTCATTTCTGTAAAATTGCAAATTTTACAGAAACGATGCCTTCAATTGTTCCATTATGAAATTGTTTGATCTCATAAATTAATGTTTAATTTACTATATCTCTTTCTAATTAATATCTCAAAAAGTTCTGCTTTTTTTATCATTCATGGTTTGTTCAAAGATACTTTTTTACTAAAATTACAAAACTATAGGTAATAATCTTTACAGCTTTTCTAAAGCATTAGTAATCATTAACTATTAATTATTATAATATAAAGAAAATCACTTATTAAAGATTAAAATTTAAGAGTAGTAATTAATATGAAGGATTTCAGAAAATACTTTTAGAACGAATGTATACACAAATTTATTACACACATGTTTTACCTATTTTGGTAGTAAATCACATAACTATTCACTTGCTAATATATATAAATATATATATATATATTTATGAATACTTGCACCTACGATATAGCACAGTGGCAGAGCCATTTCTCTGGCAATCGGCAAAGATGGGTGACCGCCAGTGACTAATTCAAATACACCGTTCATCCTAAAGAGGATTTCATCCTAATACAATTTTTCCCTACTCCATAGGCATAACCCTGAACAAATGCAGGATATGATTAGGTAGAATAATATAAAGGTATGAAAAAGTGCCATTCTTGAGATATAAGCGATCAAAAAAAATTTCAAAAAATACATAACTTCAAATATCTCGAAATATAAAGGTCGTTGTGATGTGGATAAATAACTTGTTTAAGAGATAGTAAAAATCTACCATTTTGGAAAGTTTCAGATCAAATGCTGCCGATTTACTCCAGTATTTGAAGATGACTAAAAATCAATTTCCTTTACGAAAATATTTTTTTCCTTTCAAAAGCTTTACAGAATATTCTTCACCACATTCCTAATCATCTCAATTTTTTACAAAATTTTCCTTCCTATATTTCACAGATATAACCGTTTGAGAAAAATAACATTTTCGTGAATAACAGAGCAAGGGAAATAATTTATTCAAATTTTCAGGTCGGAAAGGATAGGTAATTTTATGCTCTTTCAAATCCTTCATCACCCAATCGATGACATTATTTCTAAGGTATCAAGATACCCGAAAAACAAAAACTCAAAATCAGAAAACCGCTGAATAACAAAAATGCATTGATAAACAAAATAAAATATTTTTGAGTCGCCATCCTTAAAAAAAACAAAAAAATATGAGCCCCGAAACATTCATTTTCACCATGTATATTCAGAGTAAATTTGATCAACATCCATACAGAGACACACACACTCACACACATATACGCACACACAAACACAACCACGTACACACACACGCACACATACTACATACACACATAGACACACACAGACACACACGTACACACACATACACACACAGCCATCCATACATACATTTTCAAAATATAATACATTTTGATTACCAGTATCTCAAAACATGTTTCTAACATGTTTTAGCAGAACTTTTTTATTATCTCAAAGCTTCCTCTATGAGGAAGCAAAAGGTTTCAATAAAACATTTTCGAAACATCGATATTTGTAATCACAATATACTATTCTTAGAAAATGTACGTATGTATGTGTACGTGCGTGGGCATAGATATCTCGAGTAATCCACGGTCAAATTTAACGTTTCAGGGCTCTCTTTGTTTGTTATTTTACGCGAAGGGTGTAATATAATAATTTTTTTAGTTTTTCAGATTCGTATTTTAGCGGTTTTTCGATTTTTGGGTTTTAGTTTTTCGAGTTTTTGGTATGTTAAAAATATTATCATTAATACAATAAAAATTCATGTGAAAGAGCATAAAATTATCCATCTTTTCCATCACGAAATTTTTGATAAGACAATTTTCTTCATTATTTATAAACAAAAACAAGTCTTATTTTATGTCTTATATCAAAAACGAATGATGGACCTTCATTGAAAAAATTTTGTGGTGATCAGTAACATGAAGTACAATATTCAGTAAATTTTTAAGCCATTTTATTTTTATCTTGATGAGAAAAAAATTATTTTGTAATAAAGTTCGATTTTCTGTGACTCACGATAACTTGAGGAAACGGCAATAATTCATTTTGATAATTTTCGAATTTTTTATGAAGATTTGAAGTAAAAATAATTTTTATGATTCATCGATGCGATTTTGTTTTATACATTTTTCTTTTCCACAGAATTAAATATAACAAATAATTTCATATTGGAACAATAATTAAGGTTTGAGAAAGCTAAATGCCAATGAATTGAAAGCGGTTTTTAAATATACATAAAAGTCATCAAATCATTAGGTGCAGTATTTTCGTAATATGCATTGGTGTTAAACTTGTTAATATATCTAGCCATAGCTAAGTGTCATACGATTAAAAAATTGACGCAGCACCTTAACCTTGACCCGGAAGAAAGCCTAAGAAATTCCCAACAACGTAACCTGCTTCAGTCGCATATGAAATAAAGAAATAAGCACAAGTACCAATTGAACCACCACACTGTAAAACACCGCAGACCTTTCATATTCTCCGACATTCGCCGACACTTACAGACACTATACTCGCATCCTTCATAAGAATTTACCTCACGAAATTTCTCCTTTCGCCTTTCTTCTCAATTACTCAAAACATAACCCCCGCCTTTCGATTCCGCGGCAAATTCACGATATTATTATTATTATTACCACTGCATAACACGGTAGAGGAATATTTATATGATCAAATCAAAAAGTGTACATCACGTATCTAAACATTTATTGCTTACAACTCTTATCTATCATATTTATAAACTCAGAAGAAATTCAGGTATTTACTTCAAATTATAGTTTATTTAAGTGAATTTATTACAAGTGGATCCTCGAAAAGTAATTATTTTTAGACCTTGAAAAGTAAGAAAAAAAGTAAAATGAGCGTTCCCTGAATTATAAAATAAATAATTCATGATCATCATTCGGAGTTGTAATAAATATCCACAAGTAGTTTGTCTCTAATTTTATATTACTAAAGTGTATGTCATATAACTCTCTCAAAGTAAAACCCGCTGCTAACTGCTTTACCACAATGCTTTATCAAAGAGATTTAATGCACAATCATTTACTGAATATTTACATTGATACCAGTGATTTTATGAATAATCAACTATACTATAGACAATGTTATCGACTACGATGTTAAGACTTAATCTAGATTAAAATGGTGCATTGATGGCTCAAAAACTTAATCAATTGCATGTGGGATTATTTGTAATCAAACTAAAAAATTGAAGACACGTATTATGTTCATAAAAATAATTTAAAGTATTTGTTAGATATATAAATTGTAAGGAAATTACGCCTTGTTTATGAATAACTGCACATCTTTTACCTATCAAATGTATAAATTTACAATACAGTTATTTCAATTTTAAACAATTTTCAAAGTTCAAAATTGCATTTTTTTAACAAAACTACTTTAAAGTAACTGTACAATTCGAAGGAAATTCCGTCAACTTTACGGATATAAATATATTTTTGACATATCAAACGTATAAAATAAAAAAAATAATTTTTTTCAATTTTCACAAATTTAAAAAATTAAAAATTTCAATTCTTTAACAAACACAAACTTTAAAGCCATTTTAAGAGACACCAATTGAAAGAAAATTTCATCTACTTTACGAATTTCTGCATATTTTTGGCATATCTAACTGAAAATTATAAAAAATTTTAATTTTCAAAAATAATCAGTTTTGACCATTTAGCTCTAAATTTAATCTGTTCTATGTTCAGTCATATCTGATGTACCTGCAAAATTTCAGCCCGAAATACCGTGGTCTTCAAACGTTATAGTAACCATAAAATTTAACTACATACATACATACACACACATACGCATACACATAGACACATACATACAGTCAGACATTTTGAAAAACCTACGTATTCTGATTCAACGCTCTCAAAAACGTCGAAATTCATCAAATTCTTTGTTTTCGAAAAAATCATCTTTACAAATCTTTCTCTTCGAGATAACAAAATGCGTGCTTTTAAAAGTTATCGAGTGCAATAGATTCAAATATTGATAAAAAAACAAGGAAGTGTTCCACAAAAATATAAGGGTCGTCATTTGAAGCTGTTAAAAGTGCCCGCATCAAGTTTCGTTCATATTTATTGTGAGTACCTAACGTAAAATATCGGTATAAAATAAAACTTCTGCAAAGAATAAGTGTGTGTATCTTTGCCAGTAATCGCATACAGTTAATTGTATATAATAATATATAATAACAAATTTGTTTGCATATTATTAAAATTTATAATATATTTTAAGGACCGCTGAGTTTGCATATATGAAGTTCATATTAATATCTTGCTATGATTCCTTTTGGTTATATCAATTAACTTCTCTTGAGGTACAAAGTTCCTTTAAAATCGGTATATTAGAATCTTTTAAATATGTGGTTAGTTGGAGATATACAAAAATATTAAAAATAAGTGCTATGTTGTTTACAAAACTCACAAGACACACTTGGTGTCATGAAATAAGGAAAAACCAAGTATTCTATACTAAAATCGAGTTAAAGGGTGTTTTAGTTATTAAAAGTTGTTTCAATTTATAATTAAGCAACTAATACATACGGATGATTAAGGCTATCCGAAAGTCATTTCCTTGAATTACCGACTAAACCATACATTATTTACTTTAGAAACCTATGCATGAAGTTTGAGACGTTAAAAACAATGGCATCCCAAAAAATTATTGAAATAAAAATTCTATAAAATTTCATTCCAATAATTGTTTAGGGTACCGTTGTTTTTAACGTCTGAAACTTCGCACATAGATCCATTATTGCTCAATGAAGGGCCAGTGAGCTTGGGTTTCGTTGAAATATAAGTATTTTTATAATTATAAATAATTATTCGCTACTCGGTCGGTAAAAATCAACGCTGGAAATTTGAATTATTAAGGGAAGAAGATACAGCAAACAGTAAAATCCTTTAATTTAAGAAAAAAAGTATTTTTTCTACAAAGCATGTTATAATATAGAAAAAGATGACATTTTAGACTGGTTTTGTTCAAATTCACCACACTTTGAAGTAGTCATTTTGAAAAAACCTGTATTAACAGACATATGTTTGATTATCACTGTGCGCAAGGGGTTACGATGGATTGGCATACATTTTTTTATGAACATTTGATGCTAAAATTAAGACATTTAAAGAGCAATATTTTCAAATAATATTTTGGAACTATTCTGAGGTTCTATTCTATATGAAAAATTTATTGTTGGCGATATTTTTATAGTAACTTTCATTTTAGAAAATGATATTTTAAGTAATAATAAAGAAAAACTCTCTTTAAATTTGTTCAAAATATTACTAACTGTTGCGCAGGCTTACAAAGTAAGTTAAGAAAATTAAGTTTTGAGAAAAATGAGTTTAAACATAAATATCAATAAAAATAGCATGATTAATCATTTATCTATTTACCTGCAACTTAAATTAATTTTCACCACTTTCATTTTGTCATAGATAAAAAGAGTATGTATTTACCCTGTAAAATCTTATTTCATCGATTTGGGTACCTAGTAGGCTACGCGCAGGAGCTGAAAATACAAAGTTGAGTAACAGTGTGCTGAGCTTATATTCGTTAATAGAGTCAATTCGTTTACTAATACATTTGAATAGCTGACCTGCGTCAAATCTATGACTTTTTTATTTATTGAAGTAAATATTTTGACATTAAATATGTCGTTCTACACTCTATAACCTGAAAAGATTTATGCCACTAAAGTAAAATTTATAAAAAAGTATACTTGCAAAGTGTAACCAAATTAAACATGTACAACAATTAAAGATATACCTTTCAGATAATTATGTAATTAACCAGACAATTGGTAACGTGCCTTCACATTCAATATTTCTCTAAAAAGAGATATTGTTTACTCTTAATCCGTTAATTGTATATACTGGTTTTGCTAAAAACGAAAAGAAAACACAAAGAAATCAACTCTTTCTAACAGTCAAATTACTTACAAAACTATAAGTCTTCCCTGATTTAATCAATTTGAAATACGATAAGTCGAAAAAAAAATTTTTTCGCGTAAAACATTTTACTTTTGAAAGAAAAAGGGTTAAAAGAGTGTTTTACCACTTAAAAAAATTGATTTTTTTACCAAAATTCGGTAGCTTCTTCCCTTAATTGACTTTCAAAGCCCCTTAATGTTTCTATAAAAGAATTAAATTATGTAATATTTCATTACAAAACATGCATGATAAATTACAAAACGCCACATTTTTTAAAATCACGCATTCACATGAAGGCTGCTACACTATAAGAGGATTGCTTGCTCGTCTACTGAATTACGAGCGCCTATGCCACAGGTGAATCCCCGTTATTGTTATCGAATGAGCATTGGAGACTCTCTCTTTCGATTTCGCTGTCCGTGGCTTCTTCGCCGGACACTCGCTCGACAGATCGTCGACAACTTATCACAAAATGTTTGCGTTAAGCAGATGCTGAATATATTACAGAGTGTCGTTTTAAGCTGGAATAGCATATGGAAAGTGACAGTGAGGTGCACGTGATTTGTGACTTTGAAAAATTTAGTGTAGGCAAGAAGAAGGCATTACAGATTTTAGATAAGAAAAGTGAATCTAAGAGATTGAAAAGTGTTTTTATGGTTTTAGATTAGTTACTAGAAATACCTTAGGTGAACATAATTTTTTCGTAATTTCAATAAATGTGAAAATGATTTAGATAGAAATAATTTCACAATAAGTGTTCCGAAGATAATTTGCACAGAAAAGATGAAAGCTGAAATTGCACTTCGAAAGCTTAGGGAAAAAGATTTGTTTAATATTGTAAATGCTTAAAAGGAAGAGGTATATAATCTTGAAATTGTGAAAATGAGATATAATTTATTTTCCATACTTACTTTAAGTATGTGTGAAAAATGTCAGTTATTGACTCTATGACCTAAGAATAAATCTCAGACTTTCTACTTTCATTTTCTTTGTATAAAGTTTGTCAGTGACATTTTAATTCCGATTTATCGATATTGTTAATAAAGTTATTTTTAATTTATATTTCTGCACTGTTATAATATTAATTAATGATTTCTTTATTAATCATTTACCCAACAATATGAATGTGATAGCAATGTAATCATTTATTTTAACTAGAATAAGATAATCTAATGAAAAAAAAAAATATTATTATTCATATCCAAAAAGTTTTAAAATAATTTATTTTATATTATATAGGTTTATCTATGCAATGAAGTTCTATATTAAACTTATAATTTTTTTATTGAAAAATTTTATCCAGATGATTCGATTTATGATCAAGTTAACTATTTTAATAACTTGGTTAAAGCGTTAATTAAAATTTTATATTTTTCCAATATTTTTTAATGAAATTTTTTCAATTTTCCATCATATTAAAATTGTCGCATCATATACCTTACATCACACAAACTGCCACGGAAAAGACAGTTATTTCAAGAGTCACTTGCGCGTAAATTCCAAACCGCAAGCGGAACTCAATACATCTAAAAGTACATTACATCCGCCTCCCGTTAAATTGAATTTCGCGCGCACGTCACGTAACCCACCTACAGAACAAACGCATTATATTCGATTGCACTCACTCAATCCCTAAAAGAATCCGCGACAGAGACAAATTTCGCGGTGCCCTTTAAAATCCTCGTTACCTCCCTCCCCTCGCCCCTCGTCGTCGTTCTCTCCGCATCCACCGCGAGCATTGCCCACCCTCGCCTCGCGCATACACGCAAATCTCCTCTGACTTCTCCGCAGCGTGCACATGAGGCTCGTCGTCGTCTCGGCGCGCACGCAGTGCATAAATAAAGCCACGAGCAGGAGCAGCCTGCATGCTTTGCCAGCCCAAGGATGATAAATCGATCGCTCGCTCTAGCTCTCTGTCTTATTGCTCTTCTGCTGCTCGCACTGCTCTCTGTCTATATGGGCGATTCTGTAGAGAGATGCAAATTTATGGCCCTGGTGAATAACTTTTTTTGTTATGTAGATTCCAATGGTCTGATTAAGATTAATTGTATTGTGAATAGCTTTTGTAACTGTATGCAGGAGTGAAGACTTTAAGAGGCTCATACTGTGAGTGATCTATTCTTAATTTAGTCTCTAATTGAAAAGTCGACGGCAAAAAGGAGGAATGTAAAATTAATTACTACAGTTTTAATATTATATTGCGTCGTATGATGCAGTGACGGTAATAACATGCAAAATAAAAATGATAATATTTTTTAAATATGTTAATAGTTGAAGGGCTCGCAGGAAAAAAAATGAATATTATATCAATGAAAGAAAGTATATGCAGAAGCTACACTCAAAATTAAAAAAAAATGACTTTCCTTTTTTTTCACCCGACAACTTTTATCTCATAATTGGTTGTAAAGCACCGTTTGGAACAAAACAAAATTATATTAATTTTCTAATTACCTACAAAATATTACACTGTATAACTCGTTAAACCGAATGCTTTTCAGAGATAGTAAAATGTATGTATGGGGTGTTTGATGGCTCAAGTAGTAAACGCGTACCTGTTAAGACAACGGCCACTCGATGCGCATGGGTTCGAATCCCCGTCAGTCCGAATTTTTCGGGGACATTTAAAGAAAATTATTTACCGGATTTTTCGGTGACGGAGATCGGACCTGCAACCCGCATTAAGGGGACGCCAGATATCTCTGTCCTTGTCTAATTGAGTTTTCATTTATAATTTTAAGAGAAATCATTTTTTTTTTAAATAATAGTTGTCCCCGCTTCGTTTTATAGTAATCTAAATATATGTCCAAGCTGGGTTCATATGATTGTTTTGTTTTCGAGAAAACTTTGACACACTATGAGGGCCAACTACGTGAAGATTAACCTTTACATACTAAGTTTGTGAAAGTTTTCTCGAAAACAATACAATCATATGAAACCAACTTGGACATATAATTAGGTTACTTAAGTTGTAAAACAAATTGGGGACAGCTATTATTTTGTCATTAAACAATTTACTTTGTAAATAAATAACGAAATACGTGTGTAGGATAGTAGAAATCTACTGTCGGTATCCGACGTCTCCTTAAGGTGATGCTAAACCCACCCTCTACCGACAATTACGAGGATTCACTATTTTTACTTAATTTTCAAATTTTTAGTAAATATCTCTCTGAAATGTTGTTGTCCCAATCAAAAACAACAACTCTTCACAGAGATATTTTGTCAAAATTGAAAATTAAACAAGACAAGTGGTTCCCTGTTTTTGCTGCTAACAGGAGGCTTTAGAATCACCTTAACTTGGGTAGTAATGCCCGTATATTAGTCGTAAAAAAAAGAAAAAAACATGATAATCTAACTGGCTCGAAAATCTAAAATGCAATTTCCATTGTATAAAACATGTTACAAAAAGTAAGATACAGCTCATTTTTATTGTATAAGACATGTTACACGAACTAAGATACAAAAAATACAGCTGCATTATATTCTATAAAAAACTGAATCTCAATTCTCGCTATAAATCAACAAAATAATTAGCATGGAATGTGAAAACAAAATATTTTTTAACATCTTTCTTACTCTAAAATTTGGTTCTGTTTACAAATTCTTATTAGTTTTACATCTAGTAAATATTAACAGTAAATTAACTCACAATATTGTTCGAAGTCAATTAAGGTGGGATCAATCAGACCTGGGTTAAACCCAAAATAGTATATTACGCAACAATAGCGCAAAGTAATTGCAAAATGTGTAAAGTACTCTAATGTAGCACTGTTCTAGTAGTTACTTTGCGCACACTTGGAACACTGCAGTAATTAGGTCCATTGCATACGCGAACAAGTGTGCAAAGTCGAACTTTGCGAACGCCGTTAATAAAATAGTATATTGTGTATCTAGGGCGCAAAGTGGGATATTTTTAGCCTGTACCTCAAAAAGCCCACTTTGCCCTTGGTGCACACCATATTTTTTGTAACACATGTATTGATTTTTGCGTTTTTTTGGTACATATATATATAATAGCAATTTTCCGAAAAATTTTAGCGAGCGCTAAAGTTACTTTTGCGCCCGCTTATGCATATTAGCGCCCGCCGGTCTGAAAAATGGTCCTCTGGCCCGCTTAATAGGTATAGAAAAGCGCGAAAATCGTGGTTGTGTTACAAAAAATATTTTATTAGTCCGTAACATTTTTTAACAATACAAGCAAACATTCTGAAAATTTTTTTACTACAAATAATTATTGGTAATATGTTTAATTTCACCATTTTATAATCTCAAAATCTTGATCTTCACGTCACAATACATTTCAAAAAGTGCCGAACAACCATCGAAAATAAAACTTTCGTTCATTTTGTCATGTAGAATCATGCACGTCGTAAAGTCACTCCAATAGATAGGTATTGACAGTACTGATTTATCGTAATGTGTAGGATCATGATTTTGAGGTTCTACAAGTTTTATGAATTCATAAGAAATAGTACATTATGTAACCAGGGAATAAAGTCGTAGATTATTCCTGAGGGTGAGTTTACTGTCCGAGCAAACTGAAGGTAGTAATCACCCGACGGATTACTCGACTTTATTCCCGTATTGCATATAGAACTTTATTTCCGATTTAACTGTGGACACTTCGTTGACTTAAAGAGAGGGACTCCGGTAAGAACTAGAATTTATTGAAAATGTATATTAATATATAGAAAAATAATTTTAAAAAATGCACTTTTGGGAAAAAAGTAAAGTTGCGGGAAAAAGTAGATTTGCGGGAATCATATGCTACTTTTGTCCCGCTTTTAAGGTCAATAAACTGGTCATTACGGTTGAGTCGAGAATAAATGTTTCTTTAGTATTTAACAGTTGTTTGTCCCTTTAAATAAAAATTACGATTAGTGGTTCATTATACCCTGTAGCCCCAGTCTTTCGTAATAATACCTTATACCTTTTACAATAATAATTACAGAGTAAGATAACTTAATTTCTCTGATATCAAAAGATTCCAAATATCACGTTGAAAATGAAAACATTTGATATGATAATTTTATTTTATTACAGTAACGAGCCCCTTTTTATTCTTTTTATTAAGGTGTGGTTATAGCAAAATTGAAAACTTTTTTAATATTTAATATTTTTCCCCAAACTTTATACATATATTTGGCATCAAAAAACAAAATTTTGAGATTTTTTTTAGCTATTTTTACTGAATATTTTAAGCATTACACTACTGATAAAGCATCAATTTTTAATAAAATTGTACAAATTGGCTCAAGTATTTAGCGCACTAGATTTCAAAACAGACCAATAAAAATTTGTGTATTTTCTTAAAAGTAAAGTAAACACTGTAACAATTTCAGAATTTTCATTTATACTAAATACTTGTTTTAAAAATACAGGTCTGTAATATATAATTTAATAAACAAAAATACACTACTTTTTATTAAACATACGTATACTACGTTCTTTAAAAAAAATAATTTCAAAATCAGAGATTATTACTATGTTGTTATTATGTTTAAGAACCTATCCTGAAAGTTTCAGCTCAATCCGTTGAAACCTAATGCGCAAAAGACTTCTAGAGTAATGGAAAATGTAATTTTGAGACATGCACACTTTTGTAAGGAAAAAAGCTATTTCCTAAAAATAATTCTTATTTATACTTTACAATCATCATTGAAATCATATTTTACTTTTATTTACATACAACTATACTTCTCTTTGATGTAAGAATGTCCAAAGAATAAAAAAAAATACAAAAGAACAACAAAATTAACAAAATTTCACTATAACTGTACCTTAAATACTATTAGAGTAAGTATATTTATTTTTTAATGATATATTCACATCATAAAATAATTTGTATTATTCCTACAAAAATACCCTGGTAGAAATCTAAGCTGGTTTCTAGCCAGATATTAGCTAGATTTTCTAAATTTACTTTAATTCTGGTTAGGAAATTAGCTTGAAATCAGTTAAAAACGACATGCTTTTTAGCTAATTTCTAGCTAGATTCTATTCTAGTTAATATAAAATTGATAAACTAAGTAATTTATATATTAATTAATAATGGAAATAATAACAGTTTTATAATAATCAGAGTAATACGTAATTCTAATCATACTACATTAAGATTTTACTAAATTAAAGTAAAAAATGTACCATAAATGTCTAGTAGTAATGGAGGTTAGGTTATTTGTTTACATAAAGACGCGTGCATTTAAAAAGTATTATTATTTACACAAAAAATACCAAAGCTCCGAGTAAAATGTATGTGTCTTTATTAAAGAAATTAATGTTATAAATAATAGAAGGTATATAGTCATATAATTATTGTTATTTTCAAAATAACAATAAAGACAGATTAATGTAAGTAATGACGAAATTTGGAGAATTGGTAAACAAATATTTGTAGTTTTACAATGAAGTTTTATTACAAAATTTTATTTTCGACATCAATCACAAATTTTTGTTAAAATTAATCGTTATCATATACTATTTGTATTGCATATACATATTTCTATAATCTCGTAAGGTGTTATTTATTGATAAAAATATTTATTTTGGCGGCATACTATACTGAACATTCAATAAAGTATAATAATATATATTTTTAAAAACTAATAACTATTCAAAACAAAATATAAATAGGTTAGATTTGCAAACAAAATACGTTCTTGCTTAAAGCATAGTCTGAAGCAGATTCTAGCCATATATTAGTTATAATTTGACTTATTAATAGCTTATTAATCTGGCTAATAATTAATAAGCTAACCAGTCATTCTAGCTAACGTTCTACCACGGTAACTGATCCTATAAAAAAATATTAGATATTTAAAATTTAAAAATTTCCAAAGTTTGCATAAAATGTACGCGTTTGCAGAGAATCACCCATATATGCGATGTATGCGCATAGAGAAGTCTTGCGGTTTCGAGGGAAGAGCAGCTGTAGATTTTCCCCGAGGAATCGAGGTACATATTAAGGAAGATCGTGAGCAGTCACGCGACATACGCGAGCGTGCGGAAATGCGCGTCGATTAGCATCGCGCGTTAACCTTGTTCGCGCTTTTTTCTGCTCTTAGTGGTGGGGTTTAATGGAATGCGAAATCGGAATGACACAAGGTGATATTCGTGACTGAATGGCATTTTTAGGATTTTATTCTATTTTGATACCGTGTCACAGGATGATATTATTGTAATATGAGGGTCGAATGTGTATTTTATAGGAAGATTCTCTTTTCAAATGTTTGTTATTTATTGGTATACTTACCCTTGGAGAAAGTAATATTAGATCGGTTGCAAATTCTAAGAAGAATATCGCATGATATTAATTGTATTTTTTGTATACATTGAACACGTTACATTTAAGTTCGAAATATCCACTTTTACGGAAGTGGTTAGACGTTTTAGTATGAGAACAGGTTGGGAATGGCCCAACATATATGTATCACAAATTGACGCAATTTTTTTTGCATTTCGTGATATTATAAAAGTAAAAATTAATTAAACTATTTATGCAACCGGTTATTGTATTCTTTAAGATCTTGATAAGAGGTAGAATTAACGAGTTTTTATTTAATGTTTGGAATTTCAATTAATTTTGTAAATAATTGTAAAAATTGGTTTATATATTAGCCGCGCTCAACCTGTTAATGGAATGTTTTGTCGGATGGAAGTTAAAACCAGACACCTCTTATGCTTATACACGAGCTATGTTTGGTTTTATTTTCTACCTAACGTTTTAGACTTTTAAAATAAAAGGCATAGCTTCAATAAGTTCTAAAGAATATTTTAAAGTACAAGACATTGCAAACCCTAATTTTTAACAATCACCTATATCTTTTTTAAAGTAATTGGTTATTGTCGGTTTTTCAAACATTCGATTTCCTATTTTTGATTTGCCATTTTGAATTTTAATAATTTGACCTCAGATTGAGAATCAGCGTTCCAAAAACTTACAATGTCACATATAGCACGCAAATTCTATTGCATCCGTATGCGTTTCTATATCTAACGATAAAGTGGGAGACTATTTAAGTGAGCTATAGTGTAGTTGGACAAAATTCACTAAAGTTCAGCGTGAAATCAGCTGCTATTATGAAAGGTGATTTATTATTGAATATTTTGTGTGCAATAAATTGCATAAAGACACAGATTATTTTGTAATTTAATTAAAATCTAACAAAATAACCCTCGGTCACCTACGCTCCCTCAGGGCAATGTACATGTTGATTTGAACTTATTTAAGAAACGATCTAATATATGTTTCAAGTATATATTTTACGGTTTATAATATTAGGATTACAAAAAAAAAACATTACATAACATCTATTATTATGCGTACCATAATCATATCATCATCCATCGCCCATCGCCCATTGCCCATCAACCATCGCCCATTGCCCATCATCCATCGCCCATCATCGATCGCCCATCATCTTAGCCCATCGCCCATCGCCCTAATTCAGCCAATTAGGTAATCTCGAGATATACATAAACACTACACACTCACACACCAACATACACGTTTATACTCTCCCCACTAGCCTTATGTGTAGACTCCTGAAGCTTCTGGCACATTAAAGGGTTAATCGTTGTGTAATGTAAACGACACGCGCTTCATTTTTTGAAAAAATTGAAGCTCGCATTATCACTGTACTCATTTTTCTACTTTCCATCACGTAAACTCATAAGAAAAAATTCTTATTTAATAATCAAAGCTCGAAAAGAAACTGTTACCAGACCATAAGATATTCACCAAAAGAAAACTTCTCGACATCGTTATGAAGCAAGTACACCGTTGAAACGTCACGAGACTAAAATTCACGCTTGTGCCCACGAGTGTATAATGCACACATGTAACCTTCGGAAGCAAGGTAAGACTCGGCCGTACGCGGGAATTAAAATTAATAGAGTAGAGGACTAAGCGTTCGCTTTAAATTCTCCCATAATTTCGTAATTACGAAAATTTCGAGGCACTGGACTGTAGGTGAATTTACGCGATACATATTATGCCAGAGCTTAAGCCGTGAACTTAGTATCGCATAAATGCACTCGAGGATTATTGCTGTACGGAGTTTCGAGTGCTTTCCGCGTGTTGCTATTAAGAAAAACTCGTGTACTTTTTAATTGATTTATGTTGGAGCACTTGTTTTAATTGAAATTTAGTCTTTAAGGTAGATCTATAGTCAAATTAGATGAAAAAAACAATTACTTTTCGATACTTGTGCGATACTCGCTTCGCTCGGGCGACAAACTCACACGCATGCAAGAATCATTTTTATCACGTGTATCGAACATTATTTTTTAATGCGTTAGCAAGCGTGCGTAAAAGTGGCACTTATCGCACGGAGTGTCAAAAATTTCCTTATTTGTTCATTTGTCAATAAAATAATTATAAAATAATAGTACATTTACAGTACTAAGTTAGTATTACTAACTGAATGCGATTACTAAAGTGCTAAGAATACGACGAACCCTAAACTAAAAGGATGCCCATGGCCGCCCCGCTAGTAAAACCTATGAAATCGTCACCATTGTTTAGAGCTCATCGATACATAAATGTAAAATAAAAGTACCTTAAGTGCAGGGGAAATTATCAAAGATAATAACATATGAATATTCTCCATTAAACGCAATGTATTGCGTCTAACCATACTCGCATTTTTCTACTTATTTTCGCGATTTTTTTTTAATCGCGTTTATCTCAACTTTTTATGCACGTAAGGTACTTACATTTTTTTTATTCATATTTTGATGAGCTCTAAACAATGGTATAAGTATTTTACGTTCTAGCTTAGAGGGTTAAATATTATTAATCTGTAGGGATCCTCCTTTGATTAAATTAACTGATGACTTTATTGTCATATAATAATTACATTCTCATAACAGTGTTTTTCAATATTCATCATGGTTGTCCAAATAATGCAAGTCGAATATGCAAGTCACAAATTATGTAGTAATTACTTTTTCAACAAATTTTAAGAAAAACTTGTTTTCACGTAATTTTAAATAAAGAAAATAGAGAAATCTTGAACTTTTTTGTATAAACTGGTAATTATCTTTTCTTTTGAGAATGAGAAAAAAATTTAATTTACTAATGTGATTTTAAACCCATCCGTCACAGACAATTACAAGAACTCACTTTTTTCTTTTAATTTTCATTTTGAGTAAATATTTTTTAAGAATTGAAAATTAAATGGAAGAAATGATTCCTCGTAATTGCTGGTCAGAGGTACTTAACATCTCCTTATAACACGCGTATGGAGCAATCGACGTGTATTTTAATCAATTTTTAATAATAATTAGAATTCATTATGAGAATCTTTTGATAAAATCGTCAAATACTTACTACCCAACATTTTTGTATATTTTAGGTCGCGCTTACAGTAAGGCGCGGAGTTGACTCTCGGCGATGTGTATATATATACTTTTACGTAGCAGAAGACACGACTATTCCTGTATAGATTCAACTTTCTTCCTTTAGCATGAACGGACCATAAGTTTTGTGGTCATAAATAATAACATTTTCAAAGTGATTAATAAACTTTTGAGATTTTGATTTTTCCACTGTAGACTTACGTCAAGAGATTTAGTCAATATATCTACATATTTCTTCATAGATATATTTGGAAAATGTTATAATCTAGTATGGATTACAATTTAACTTAATTATCAAGTTTTTAATGAATGATGATGTATCTGCCACAGGCAGATTTACACGGCAGGAGATATTAGGCACTCAAACACTTTTTACATTAATTTCACTTTATTTTCTCGAATCTCGAAAACTATTACATGCTTACGTATCTATGCCTAAAACAATACTGAATCGCATTTTATTGAATAGCAGATAAAGCTACCTCGTAATGCTATTCATTTGTACACATTCACGATATATTAACATAAGTCGAAACTCGAAAAATATTCTAATTGTTATTTGAATCTTCAAAATTCGTGAAATTTTGAAACATAAATATTTTTACAATTATTATTGAACGAGGTTATTCATTTATTAAAAAATATATATTGTCTGTCCATAACAAATGAATTGCAACAAATTCAAAATTATGCGATACATTTTAAAATATTCTTATCTGCTAATCATTCTATGAACGATTTATAGAACAACAATATTTCAAATCTTGACTGACAATTTTTGCGCGCTAAACGTTAAAATCCACCTAGTGAAAAGTAAACGAAACTCTAAGAGCTTCACGACATACCTCTGTGACGAGCCACTTTTCCTGGAATGAAAAGCCCTTGCAGCGTCGGATATGCAATTCCTCCGCTCTGCGACTTTCGAGGCTTGCTCAAGACAGAAAAAAAGAAAGCAAAGAGAGAAGAATAAGAAGATTTGAAGTCTAAATCATAAATCTAGCTCTTGCGCAAGAGACAACTTTTAACGAGTCAAAATAATTGTTTGTTTTTATTAGGTTCAAAAGAGATACTGGATTGCATTATTTTACATTTACGATACCATAAACAGTAATATAAAAATTGATTAACGTATTGCAAAGATTGTTTAAAAAATATACATTACGATTTTGTTGGTTTGTTTATCAATATCAGGTACGTCAGCTTAGCTATTACATTTATCTCAACTTTTGAAAAACTTTTAATATAATTTTGGTATTGTAAGATTAAATGTACCCCCCCCCCCCCCTACCTCGTCACTTTTAGATATTTATAATTTATATTCACTTAATAAATACGGAGACGAACAGTCTAAAAGTGATGTTTGTATTTTATCTGTTTAATGCTATCACCCGCTTAATGTTATCAATTTACCTGGACCTGATGTGATCATATTAAACGGGATTCACTGTATTTATAATTAATATTAAATTTTTAAAAACTTCAAAGAATATAATTTTGTGTATAATATATGTGTACCAGAAATGCAAAACTCACCTTTCAATGGATAATTTCATACTAAATTAATCAGTTATTTAAAAATGAACTGAAAATACTTGTTTCAATATAACATAAAATTGGCTGCTATTTTGGAAACAGTTTTATTTTCATTAACTCAGATTCATATTATTTATTTTCAAGTAGATTGATTAATTTAGTTTGCGTATCTAATATTTCAAATCAATCGGAGCAAGTGGTTATTTTTGTACTTCAGGCTCTTCCAGTATATATCGTATCATATGTACAAGATCATAATCTACTGTGAAGGTTTTGAAAAATTAATTATATTATAGAATTAAATATATAGTCCGCCAAAAATTCCGTTCATGAACGATACTCTCGGATCCGAACTTCTTACCAGCCCGCAAGAACGCATAAAAGGGAGGTCGAATGTGAGAGGCTAGAGCGAGGGTGGCTCCGGAAAAGAAGCCCTAAGATCCTTTATAAATTCAATGTTTTGCTCTCTTAAACTTTAAAGTGGAAAGCAGCAATCTCGATTCCAACGCGGAAGCTCAGCAGCAGAAGTATGAATAATTTAGAATGCCGAGGATTAGACGCCGCGCAGCGCGGCAATGACGCCGTGCGCCGCATAACCTTTGCTCTATATATACATATATGGGAATGTACATGCAGCTTTTCATGCCAAACAAATGTGTTGAATAAAACGTACATGCGCACAAAGGATAAATCGATGAAAGATAAGAGTAGGTTGAAAATAAAAAGTGTAAATTTGGAATAAGCAGAAATTAAAAGTTACTTCATAATTTTATAGCACACTAACCTCAAAATGCCAACTTTATTGTCGATTTTGAGGTTGTTGTGCTATAAAATATCGTATGAGACTGTTGTGGGAGGTGTTTTTCTACTTTGCTCGATTTTCTCACTCGCTTCGCTCGTGCGAAAACCCTCGAGCAAGGTAGAAAACCATCTCCCACAACAGTGTCATAATATACTATTATAACTTTTTAAAATGAAAATACGGAGGACCACGATAATTGGTACAGGACACAGTAACTGACTCACTCGCCCTATATCGATGCCAAATACAAAGAAAAGCACATTTCAATTCGCTACAAAGAGTATCGCGATTCATTGTTTGCGGCGAAGAGTTACGCGATTCGGATGCCTCCGGCGAAGAGTAACGCGATTCAGAGGTTTGCGACGAAGAGTAACGCAATCAAAAGGTTTACGATAATAATTACACCACTACTGTATCCTTCTAAATATGCGGATACCAACCTGATGATACCATATTTTTAGTGGATAATACAAGTTTAAGAGCTATTTTACATGTCTACGAAGATTGGTTAATTTGGGTTCCCGAATCGCGTTAGTCTTCGCCGCTAAAGTTGAATCGCGATCATTTTCATCTTTAACTTCTAAACGCTTTTTTCTTCGTTCTGGGCGACGATATCTGGTCATGATTATATATGAATATATATGCCTACGTCCCAAAATTGCTAAAACTACTATTCTACAGATGTGCTACGAAAATGTATTCTGCTTTAAACTAATTGATAATTTATCTTCAAATTATGTTAAAAATCTTATTTCAATGTAAGAAATAATGAATTATTAGTATTAATTGTCAAGAAGCAACTAAATGAGTTATTAATAATTAAAATATACATAAAATAAATGCATATGATTTTCTTACACTAAAATGAAACTTTTGGTACAGTTTCATGACATGTAATTCATTTGTTTATCGTAGTTACTATATTATGCAAACCTTAAAATTTCGAAGAAATCATGATAAAACCATACACCAAAAATCGGTTCTACTATTCATAACAGTTAGAATGCTATTTTTTTATATAAAATATCTCTCGGCTCTTGTAATGGTCGTATCTTATTAAAAAACCTACAATACATAAGAAAAGACGAAAATCTTAAAATCACATCCATACCTCAAATGCTAAACCAACTTGCAAACAATTTCAAAGTAAAGTCCGTCATTTTTAATTCAGCTTTGAGCTTCGATAATCCCATGCTACTACCTATCTGATCTAACCCAAATTCCCTTCGACACGGAAAGCTGCCCATATACATCCGCGAAAAAGATGAGCATGCGCCGCGCGTACACGTTGCTCGGTTTCACGAGCGCAACTCGCGGGGCGCGGTTGTTGCGCTTCTCCTAGATCGCAATCGCGGAGGGTGAGGGCTCTATATACGATAATCATCCTCTTTGCTTGCGAAGGACAACGCGGCCAAGCCGTGGTGCGCTTGCATGCATGAGCCATCGACCGCACTGTGCGCACACATGGCCCTCGCGAAAACCACGAGAGTATCGTACCCATATGTGATAGGGACTATGTATAGAAAGAAAGATATTGGGCCTGGAATGTTTCGAGTTCTCGAGAAATATAATGTTTTGGAAATGGTCTTTTGAGATGTTGGCGAGGTCGGAAGTGTTTCAGTTGTATAAAGTTATATGGAGTCTATTGCTTTATTGTAGAGGGAAGCTTTGTGATAGTGAAAATAAAAGTTTTTGAGATAACGTGCTAGAAATTTGTTTTGAGGTATTTGGAATCGAAATGTTCTATTTTGAGAGAATGTCTGTATGGATATTACGTATATTCTTCGTTGGACTGATAAATTAAAATTTAATAATATTTGGTTTATTATCATTTATTTATGAATTAGTAATTTATTTATTACCTTCATAGAAAAAATGCTTTTTTTGCATAAAAGTAGTAATAAACATAGTTTTTTTGTAGATCAAGCAAATTTTCTAGAAAAATTTGTTGAAATTTAGATCACCTACTTTTTCTTGCAAATCATTATTAAGGAATGCATTGATATTCATAATTCAAAAATGTACCGTAACTTATAGCGTTCACTGACCAAACGTTTTGTAACGATTTTTAGATGTATTTACTCAGAATCGTTTTATCTCTTCTTTTTTCACTGTTACCTAGAAAAATATTTTAGAATATACTATCCAATCAAGCATAAAGTAACGTTCTTCTATTACTGAATTATTTTGAATACCAAATTTTGTGTGTAATTCTATCAACATAACATTCGTATTTTTGTATTTTACATGCAAAAATATATAGTAGGTATCCAGTTTTTCATTACATTTTTAATTTCTTACTAATTTTAATAATTAATGTTATAATAATACTAAATTAATTAATATTTAATACCCGTAAATAGTTAGTAAATATGTGCAATATATTTAAATGCTTTAATTTCCTGCTAGAAAGTTAGCTAGAATGGCTGGTTAACTTATTAATTATTAGCCAGATTAATAAGCTATTAATAAGTCAAATTACAGCTAATAACAGGCTAGAATCTACTTATGACTATGCTTCAAGCAAGAACGTATTTTGTTTGAAAATTTAACCTAATATTTATATTTTGTTTAGAAAAGTTATTAGTTTTTAAAAATATACATTATTATACTTTATTGAATGTTCAATATAGTATGTCACCAAAATAAATATTTTTATCAACAAATAACAACTTACGAGATTATAGAAATATGTATATGCAATACTAAAAGTATTTGATGACTAATAATTTCCTTTCCGAAAATTAGTCAAGCACAACTTAGTCAACAAAAATTTTGTAATAAAACTTCAATGTAAAACTACAAATATTTGTTTACCAATTCTCCAAATTTCGTCATTACTTACATTATTCGGTTTTTATTGTTATTTTTAAAATAACAATAATTATATGACTACATGCATTCTATTATTTATAACATAAATACTTTAATAAAGACACTTAAATTTTACTCGGGGCTTTGGTATTTTTTGTGTAAATAATACTTTTTAAATGTACGCGTCGTTATGTAAACAAATAACCTAACCTCCATTACTACTAGACATTTAAGGTACATTTTTAACTTTAATTTAGTAAAATACTTAATGTAGTATGATTATAATTGCGTATTACTTTGATTATTATATAACTGTTATTATTTCTATTGTTGATTAATACATAAATTACTTAGTTTATCAATTTTATATTAACTAGAATATTAAGGTGATGTTAAACCCTGTGTTACTGGTAAATACGGGGAACCACTATTTTAATTCATTTTTCAATTTTAAGAAAATATCTCTATGAAAAGTTGTTCTTTTTGGTTGGAACAACAACTTTCCATAGAGATATTTACTCAAAATTAAAAATGAAATGAGAAAAGTGGATCCTCGTATTTTTCGGTGACAGGTGGCTTTAGCATCCCCTTAAGCAGAATCTAGCTAGAAATTAGCTAAAAAGCATGTCGTTTTTAACTGATTTCTAGCTAATTTCCTAACCAGAATTAAAGTAGATTTAGAAAATCTAGCTAATATCTGGATAGAAACCAGCTTAGATTTCTACCAGGGTTGTTCAATTTTTTGAACAATGAAATTTCACTATTTCGACAGTGAAATTTCACTAATTCTTATAGTGATTCTTTTTCATTATTTCAACTAGTGAATATTCACTATTTTGCAGTGACATACTTTTCACTGTTTTAATAAGTGATTATTCACTATGAATTAGTGAATTTTCACTGGTTCAAATTTAGAGAGTTGGTACACAATATACTATTTCATTAGTTCAGTAATTCCGATGTTGTATGGTTTCGCTTGTTATGTGAAAATATGCATAATGTCAAAAGCAGGAGACAGCTCGCGAACCGCGAATGAGGATGGAGCCCTCTATTACTATATAAAGGAATTTCTTTTCCAGATTTATATTTATTTTGGCAATTATTTATATAAGTATAGAAAATACATTTTTATCTTTGAAATAAATTTGCGACTCAACTCATACCAAACATGGTACAGTAAATATTACTCTTTTAGAGAATGTAATAAGCAACAACTTTTATACTATACATTACTCTCTATGTTTTTATCCGGCCGAGTTATTTAAAGAGAAATTGACCAAAATAAACGTGATGTTCAGTTTCAATTTGTTTATAACATTTTAAGGCACCTTTTGAGCACAGCGCAATTACAAATTCAGATTCTACGGAAAATCTTACAAAGGCATCACTGAAAACTTAATTTGGCCACGATAAGTTTTGACCACTCTGATCTCTCTGCTGACTGGACTAAATTATCCCCACTCTACATCTATCCAACGCCTCCGCGCAATCGCTAAATCGCACAAGAAGTGGCAAGAAAGAATCTCTCCGCAGACGCATCTGCACTCGGGAAAATCCAAATAGAGCGCACCGGATCTCTCCTCCGCTATAAAGCCGTGTATAATCCGGAGCGGCCCATTAAAATTCCCGCGCTCCCGTAACAGGTTACGGCGCCACGACGACTCCGCTATAACCTATACGCAGCGAGAAATCGACGTCATGCGTTTCGCGAACGTGCCGAGCGTCACGATTGGTTCGATTTATCTCTCCCCCGCGTTACACGTACGGAGATAGTCACGCTTCGCGAATCTCCGCACGCGGCGGCACGCGCTTATATAGGAACAAAAAAAGGAGGAGCAGCCGAGAGACGCGAGGTATATACAAAGGGAGATAAAAGTGCGTTATTTGTGTGAGTGGCGATGGCTTACCAAAGTTGGACATTTTTCCGGGAAAGAAATTGCGAGTTGAGTGATGCTTTGGCGGAAGTGAGAGATGGGGAATGACGAGTTGGATTTTTCAGTTGGGGTTTTCGAATGCTTGTGAAAAATTCGCAACGTACTCTAGGAGGGAAGAACATTTTTGTTTAATATAAGTTCAGTGCATTAATTATTAATACGCAGGGCTTTAGTTACTCATGTAAATGCACATTATAAAAAGCACGCGGTATAACAAATGAACAGCGACCTCGGGAAAAAAATTAATCATATATAACCATATATATTTGTATATATTTATATTTAATATTATATAAATTTAATATATGAGCATATATATATATATATATATATATATATATATATATATAGTTATGCGTAATGTAATAGGTATACTAAATATGATTATGAGTGATGCAGTGAAAGTGTCCATAAAATGATGTGTACAGTTTAGAAACATACAAATGTAACGAAGACTATAAAATATTCTGTAATTGGTTTAATTGATGAACACATTGATCAAAGACATGTTATCCAATACAGTTAACATTTTGATGGTTTTGTACTGTATACGCAATTATTGGAAGATGCAAGCACATTTATTTTATTCAGATGCATTAAAACTTGTTCGCGCGCTAGCCGGCCTAGCAATGAATAAAATTTGCAACAATAATTTAGGCGTGGTCCTAGCTTCGACGGTAATGCAATAAAGTACTTTAAACTTGCCGAACACGTACACGTGCCTTGCGCGTGAGAATGACGATTAGAGTGAGTGAATTAAGATCAAGTCGCAAATTATGTACAATACACTGGTCACTATTAATTAAAGCTAATTGCGTAGTGTATTATGAAACACTCCGCCCAAGGGTTTAATTTTTTTCCTACCTGTGTCGAAAGTATGTTGTTCATGCATATGAAATAGGGCGGAAAGTGCGATACGATTCCGCCCTAAAACGGAAAGTGAATATTTTCCGCACTAGGGCAAAAAAGTAACTTATTTTCCTCCCTCGGATGGAAAGTGAGTATTTTCCGCGCTTGGGCGAAAAATTAACGCATTTTCCGCCCGCTTCATGATATATACACAAAAATGGTATATCAGGCATCTAGGGAGAAAAAGAGTTGGCCAGTCCAAAGCACGTGCAAATTGCCACCCGAGACGAAGACGAGGCCTACCTGCACCAAAAGTATGTGTATCTGCCACAGGCAGATTTACACGGCAGGAGATATTAGACTCTCAAACACTTTTTACATTAATTTGACTTTATTTTGCCGAATCGCGAAAACTATAACATGCTTACGTATCAATGTCTAAAACAATACTGAATCGCATTTTTTTGAATAGCAGTCAAAGCTGTCTCGTAACGCTATTAATTTGTATACATTGATGATATATTAACATAAGTCGAAACTCGAAAAATATTCTGATTGATGTTTGAATCTTCAAGATTCGTGAAATTTTGGAACATAAATATTTTTACAATTATTATTAAACGAGGTTATTCCTTTATTAAAATATATATATATATATATATATATATATATATATATATATATATATATATATATATATATATATATATATATATATATATATATATATATATATATATATTGTCTATCCGTAACAGTATGCTTTTCCATGCATATAAAGCGGACGAAAAGTGGTTATTTGCGGCCCGTGGGCGGAAAGTATACCCTCGGATGGAAAGTAGGTATTTCCCGCTCTAGGCCGGTAAAGTAACGCACTTCTCGCCCGCTTGATATATGCACGATAAATCATCCTGTCAGTACAGGTAGGACAAAAAATAGCGTGTGCACCACGGGCGGAAAGCAATTAACGCTCGTTCTGGTTTGCAGCCTTTGCCTTGGACCGCTCGACGGCCTCGACACGGCCTGCAATGCGCACTTGCGGTAATTGCCTACTTTTCGCCCTTGATACACAATATACTGTTTTACCCCGGTGTGCGTAAAGTCCATGTGCATAAAGTAATTTGATTAATTTACACTTAGTCGCGTAAATCGGTGCGCGGCACGATATACCCCTCGTAACGGGAGAGTGAGAGAGACAGATAGAGGTTGACCGCCGCATCGCGATCCTAAAATGTCTCCCACTCAGTCCATCCGTGACACTCACTTTCACAATATATTAGACCTGCTACCAATTGTAGGAGCCACAAGGAGGGGGTGATTTAATTTCAAAATTTTATTTCGTGTGTTTCATAAGTCTTATTAAATTTTATGAATTAATATAGATAATAAATCATTTTACTCCCATTGCCCCTAAATCCCACCCTGCGCCCCTTCCTCCCTTGTTTGCTAGCATTACGACGAAGTAAACGTCCGCTGGGTCCAAACACGGTTGTTTCCGACGTGCATGACGTCGGATTGAAACTCTGCGAACATCCGTAGACAGACGTCAGCGCGCGAAGTGAAGACTTCATTTTTATGGCTTTTTCGGGAAAAATAAACATTCGTGTTCGGAGTTGGATTTTGAGTGCCGGCATCTGGTACGACCCAGGGCAGAGTCGAGCCGGTAAACTACGCGAGGATAGCGCGCGCGCGCGCCGGGTTTCGGTCGACGAGCGGACCCCGTTTTTATGACAGCCGGATCAGCGTGAGACCAGCGCTGAAGCGTGGCGCTCGGATCTCTTAATCGCGTCGTTTATAGATTGAGTGCGAGTGAGAGAGTGAGATTGCCATGTACATGTTGTGCGACCAAGTGCGTGAAGAGAGGGAAAAAGGGCGGCTTTTTCCAGCGATCGACGACGACCAGGAGGACCGGCGGGTTAATCGGCTACGAGGGTGGCTGCAGCGCATGCAGTCGAGTTTTGGACCCCAAGCTGCGAGCTTCGAGCGTCTCGAATGCTAAATTTATTTTAAGTCGAGTCTAAGTTGCGTTTTCGTGTGTGTGTATTAAAATTTTAAGTCCTTGGCGAGCGCAGTCGTGCTATTTGTATCTTTGTTTTATTGCATAAGTCGAGTAATTTTGTTAAGTCTCTGAAATTCAATTTCAAACTGTTTTATCGCGCGCAATAATTGATAGCAGTCGCTACAACGGTTATCTGTTCTAACAAACAGTTCCACGAACTTTACACATATACCCGGGCAAAAAATATTGTATGCAACTCGGGCGTAACTTGCCCAGTTGCATAAACTATTATTTTGTCATTTTGAACATGAAAATAAGTTTTATTGGTTTTGATATTACAAATTTACGTTCATTTCAATATTCTTTTCTGAAAAAAATTAATAAAATTGAATTAAATTTTTCAAAAGTGTGGTTCAGTGCCCTTTAAGAATGGTTACACCTGCAATTAAAGTAAACTTTGTTATTGCACTTACTAAAAAAATGTAATAGGCATGACTCAAAGAGATATTGAGAAGATTCATTTATTTTGTATTTCGAGCTATTTTAACGTAAGAATTCAAGTTTCAAATGTTGAAGAACTAGAACTTCTACGGTGAAGAAGATATCTAAATTGGCCGACAAGTGGCATGTGGTCCACTACTCCTGACACTACCTCACAAAGTAACAAATGTTGTTTTATTCTGTGATCGAAAACGATGGTCGTGTTTGAAATTCACCTTTAAAAATCATTATATTTATAGTTGGTTTTTCTTTATATTGTAGATATATTGTCAATTCATTTGAAATGAAGTGTTAAAATTTTAGTGTGCAGGTTAAAAACTAAATATCGAGTTATGCATTAAATACTTATATTGTTTTTTTTTATTTTAACACAGGTTTATCATTTATTCGTAAATAAAATCATTTATAAATACACATTACACGATTTGGATTACTACCAATGATCTCTAAAACTATAGAAATCAGGATAACCGAAAGCCAGATTAAATTGTGCAAAACATAATTCTTGAAATGTTGTTAACAGATACAAGCATGATGACATTTCAAGATTAAAATACGTAAGAATGTCCATCAAAATAAGCAATGATCAATTGAACGAATGTCTTGAAAATAAAAAAGGACGAAATGAACAAGAGAAAGGAAAAAGAGAAGAAGAGGATAAAACGTAGATCGAAATTTCGAAAAATCCACTTTCGACAACAAAAGTAAATGTTTTACTTTCGGTTTTACGTTCACAATTAATTATATACATCTTTATGTACCTTAATATGCAATTTAATGAGTTGAGTGTTATTTTTTGCTGATTATAATTTTTCTTAATGATCTTGGTTTTCTGAAAATTCGTCGACCTGTACGGATCACCCAATTTTTACTGCGTACATTTATTCCTTGATGTATGGCAAGTACATAACTATGCGTAAAAGTTAACAACCAACCATATTTCAATCGCCTATCGACTTTTTATAAATAATTATTTTTAAAATATGAAAAATATTCAATTTTTCAATTGATTAATAAGTTATTTACTATAGAAAAGTTTACCATTATAATACTCTGAAAATTATATTAAATCTTTAGTAATAGTTTAGGCATTAAATCCTAACGGCAAAATTCAATGCCTCGATGCCCGACCCAAATCCTCTCTCGCACCTCCACCCTCCCGAAAAAAAGCAAAGCAAAAAAACTCCCCAGCAAATCCACTGTCACTGCACACGATATACTCTCTACAGCTCATCTTATACGCAGCGAAAGAGAGTGATCCGCAACCTAAGCCTCATATATACTCGGCCATCCGAACGTAACACAACCCGTTCTCCCGCGTCCGTGCAGCAGCAGCAGGTTGCTGCTGCCGCGTGTGTCGCCGGTATGCAGGACAGTAGGTCGACATCGCGCATGTGTGTGTATCCTTGGCCTTTACTCTCGTGTGTATCTCACCGCGATGGTCATGCGCGAGGAGAGAGGGACGGGCGGGGGGGAGGGGGACTTTCGATGAGGCGGAAGCAAGCGGAAAAGGTGCTCGTGCGCGAGATAATGCAGATTTGGCGATTGAAAGGGAGAAAGACCGCGGCTTCTTTTTATCTCGAAGAGGTTTTGGGCGACTTTTTTCCGGGAGAGAGGGGACTTTCACTGAATGGAGCGCTTTTTTGGGAGGCTTACTTTCGCGAGGAGTGGCGCCTGTTCTTTTTTGTTTGTTTTTACTTTTCAGTGAATTTACAAGGAAGTGAATGAGTGCATTGAAGGGATAGGCCATCATGGAAGGATCTGGATTTTCGGTTTATTTTGTCGAGTAAACATTAAAGTTGCTTTTATTAAATATTATACCAATGAGAAAATAATCCAATGTTGCTTTCGCAACGAGAATGTTTTATTTTGATAAATATTTTTTTGCGAATATGTTACATAAATTGGTGAGTTCGTATACGCTATTCTGCAAATCTTTTTTCTAAAAATATTGGACCTGATGGAGCTAAAACTTGATGCAGAAATGATTTTTGTAGGCATAAATGATACATTTCGGTAGATTTACGGCAACACTTTTGTTTATTCGGAAGCGGTGCAAATCTAGTAATAATTGCTTTAGGTTTGTTATGTAGCAACAGTTTTGATACTAGCACATCACTTTTAAATTCTGTTTAATGAACTGAAATAGTTAAAAAAGTTTTAATAGTAAATTTTATACTTTTTCTAAGTAACTCAAGAGTACTAAGAAGCGCTATTGATTTATAATCTGATCGTTTAAATTTCTATAAGTATATCTCTTAAGAATAAAATTAAGGGGGTACAAAATTCAATAAAAAAATTCAAATTTTCTTTCTTGATTTTTACCGACAATTTTTGTCAGGATTTCATTCCAATAATTTTTTAGGGTGCCATTGTTTTTATAGATCTATTGCGACTCAATGAAGAACAAACAAGTTTCGGATTTGTCTAAATATAAGTATTTTTATAATCATAAAAAATATTCACATCTCGGCCGGTAAAAATCAAGGCGGGAAATTTTAACTTTTAATTGACTTTTGGACCCCCTAAAATTATTTAAATAATAACATAAATCAATCCTTTGTCGAATTGTTCGAACTCCATTATCATCTGTAAATTTCAACAAGATCAAGTTTTCATTTCTATAATAAAAGAAAATGGTCGAAAAATGTAATTTCATAAGTTATAAGTCTACAAATCAAAATCTTTTTATCTGTTCCAGAGGTAAAACCATATGTCCATATATTTTTGATACTTAAAAGTAGCGAAACAAGTAACTTTATTATAAATAAATAGCAGCATCCACTTCGAAACGACCATAGCCATGACTAGCCAATCTTTGTCTTCCTATATGAAACTTTCTCTCCTCGCAGCATGTCAAGCGTCACTTCGCCTATTGACACGCCAACTCGTCTTCGTCGTCGTCGCCGTCGCTACGCACCTTTTTTCCTCTTTACGCCGCGCTGATTTTTACGTGCGCAGCCGTCCCTATCTCTTTCTCTCTCTTACTCCTTTACGCGTATCCGATCTTATCTTTTCTCCTTTCTCTATCTCTCCATTGTACTTATCGTCTCTCTTGTCGCCCCTCTTAGATTTACGCATCCTTTCTTTTTACGCATTTTTTCTCCTTCCGCTGCGCAGATTCCTAGCTATCTCGTTCGACCGATGCGCGTCGCGATTTCACCTCGCGGCTACGTGTACAGTGGGCAGGTGTAAGATGGGGCATGGGCCCATTGAAATTTTTATCGAGATTTTCATACTTTAAGCTTATCTGCGGCGGTTCGACCTGCTTCTTCGCGCGTGAGTTTCCCATATTGAAAGCGAAATAAATCAGAGGTGCCGGGGAAATTGATCGCGCGTAATTAACAAAAGTGATGTGGGTTTTTGGATCTTTTGAGTTGATTTTAGACTTACAGTTCTTTCGAAGTTCTTTTAATAGTTAATTTTGAAGTATAAATATTATTTTGTTAATTGAATTTATTAGAGTATAAAATTGTAATAGCTATAGTCTATCCACAATGTTTGAAAAGTCATTCCAAGATCAACTCTTGTTTTAAAGTTGAATAGGTTATTAGTGAACACTGCAAACAAAGACTATTATATACCAATTTTGAGCCTTTTTCATCCACCTGATTCCAATTTGTAGAATAAAATACACTTGTTTGCAATCAAAACAGCGGTTAATTGAGAAAGTTCCTTGCACAATAAAGTTTTACTATTCCAATCCAATAAGTTCTCACTTTTTTCAGAACCCGCAGCAAATAAAAGATAGTATTATTTCTTGTTTTTTATAAAAATACTGTATTTTTGTAGATGTTTTTAGGTATACTAGATCGGTAAAAATTTATATGTAAGCACATCTTATGACAAAATATTAACTTCTGTTCATAATGCTAAGGAGACATTCTACTTTGACAGCTGACGAATCAACGAATTATTTCGGCATTTTCTTTGCAATAAATACAGCATGGAATCTATTCAAACTTTTTCGTACGTATTAATTCATACAAACATGATTAACAAAATTTTATTTAAAAATATCAATTTTCATTGTTTTCAATTACCATTGTTTTCAATTTTCGTTTTCCTAAAAAATAGTTTTATGTTCGGTGGAGGTGATATCTCCACCCGGACTCATCTAAAACAACAACTTAAAAAAGTTTCTTGATATGTACGAATCTCGATATCACCGGTGTCTCGAATAGTATATTGTGTACCAAGGGTGAAAAGTAGCCTTTTTTTGCCTGCATGTGTTTGTAGTATGAGTTGAGGTGAGCAAGCACGAACCGAAGGCGAGTGCGTATTGCGAGCCAAAGACGAAACTTTTTGTCTTATATGTCTTGATTTCACGTTTTTTTATGCCTCTAAATCGGGTGTAATACTAGCTATTTTTCGAAGCAATGTAAACATATATTTGCAAAACCAAAATAAAATATCAATAAGATTTTTTCCAACATATTAACAATTTTCAGAAAACTTCAAATTTTCATAAATTTTAATTATTTTTAAAAGTTTTCAAAATTGTCAAAAATTTTGAAAATTGTCAAAAATTTTTTAAATTAACAAACATTATCAAAATTGTTAAAAATTTTCAAAATTGTCAAAAAATTTCAAAATTGTCTAAAATTTCAAATTTCCAAATTTTAGACAAGTTTCTATACATAATATCGTTTGTCTGAGTAGCGGGCCAAACGTACTCTCTTTTCGCCCGTCGGATGAAAAGTAGTCGCTTTTCGCCCGCTGGACAACATTTTTTTTGAGCGGGCAAAAAATTGTTTTGCCTGTCGGTCGGAACCCAGCTGCTATGCACCCGTTTTAGAGGCACGAAAAAACGCGAAAATCATGCGTGTATGACAAAAATTAAATTAAGCTTAAAAATAACAAAATGGCACAGGTTTAATGCCGAAAGGTTTCAGTTGATTTTTGAAAGGGAAAAGGGAAAAAGGGAAAGAAGGAGAGAGAAAAAAGAGAGAGACTTTCACTGGATGGTGCGGTTTTTCGGGAGGTTTACTTTCTTGAGGAGTGGTGTTTTTTATGTTAGTTTTAGGTGAATTTATAAGGAAGGAAATGAGTGCATTAAGAGGATAAGCCGACATGGTCGTATCCGAAATTAGTATTTTTTTTTCATTATTTCTTAATAAAAATTAAATTAATTAAAGTATTTAAAATCAAAGGCCAAGTTTTATTAAATAAAATATCAGGAAAAGAAAAAGAAATTTTCTTTTTCAAAGATAAAAATATGTTTGGATAAATATTTTTTTCCTGGTTTTTAGAAATGGGGACATAGATAAGGAAAATACTATATATAATAGAGCTATAACATTATGGAAATGATTTTTTTATTATGCAAGTGAATACATTTGTAGATTTGGTTCTCATCTGTAAGAAGACGCTGCCAACGGATTTGGCACTCTCGAAGAGATATCAATTATATCACAACTGTCTTATTGTACTTCATGTGTCAATAAATTTAATCTATCTACGTATAGTGTAATACATTTTTTTAATTACAATGACTTGTGCTCTTCGATGTATGAATGAAGATTCCATGGGTGTTTGTCAAAAAGTTGAACAACTCTTGTGCCTCCTATTTTACAAGGTAACAGGGCATTATATGAATCTCAAAAAAATAGTACTACAACCGGACTACCGTAAGCAACAATCCGAAATATTTTCAGAATATCATGTATTTTCAATTCTGAGTAAAAAATAAAAAACTATGTAAAATATCTTGTCCGTCCCATATGTTCCAAACCTTAATTTCATTAATTAAACACTTTTATGGATTTATTATTTAGAGATTCTCACTTAAAAAGAAGACAAAGTATTATTAATATTATATTTTGATGAAGTTGTGCTTATTCGAAATATTTTGTTAAATAACAAAAAATGGATATAAAATTAGCAGTAAAAATTAGTAAAACTGAAATAAGCATATATACTTACCAATTATTTTTAAACAAAAATCCACATTATTTTCTAAATGTCACAAGAAGTCTTCAAAGTATTATAAGAATTTATCACTTTCTCATACGCAGAAAGCATTTTATGTCTAAAGTCAAGGCATAGTGCGTTTCTTACACATAAGAATTGTACACGAAGTTATTGTACACAATTTAGCATTGGTCAAATATATCTATATATAATTTGACCAATGCTAAATTGTGTACAATAATTACGTGTATAATTCTTATGTGTAAGAAATGCGCTATGCCAAAGTCAAGGCCTCCATAAATCCATTGAATGGAATATTTAAAATATAAATTTATTTTAAATAAAAACTGAAGAAGTGCATATTATAGATAATTTATAAAAATCGCCAAAATTAGGCATAGATCATCTTTGAATAGACTAGACATTCTAGTAATCAATCACTTTTACTTTTATAATTCAAACTATGTAATGATAGTTCATATTTTTAAGTTTAAACGAAATTAAAGTAACGTAGAAGATAATACACTGAGCTATTTTATTTTGAACATGTTATGTCTAAAGTGGCAACGTATGGCCTCTAAATTATTAAACAAATACTTATGAGAAAAATATTGTTTAACAATTAAAATTCAGAAGAAAGTCATTGGGATAATATAGTAGAAGTAAAAGTATTCACGTTCGTGTACTTATTAGGATACTTTAATCTGCAATAAAACATTTGAATAGTGTTTGCCCGGTCTATCATACGTTTTATAACACTGCGTAAATATTAAATATTTTCCAAAAATGTCTCATACATACAAGAACTCTCGTGTTCAAACCGAACAGGTTTAGCTTTACTCTCAATGGTCATTATTTTCAAAGCTTTCTCTCTTGCTTCCTCCTTTTGCAATTTCTTTTGCGCTTCTTTCTTTTTTCTCCTGTCGTCGATCGATATGAACCACATTTCTGAATTAATTCTTGTCAATTACGCTTCGATATGATGCGGTTTAACGAGGCGCAATGAAATTTATACAGTATTACTCCAAGCTTTTACACGTATCTGTAACTTTAAATTGGGAAAAGTATTTCGTGGATGACACGTGTATTAATTTTTTTTATATAAGTTTGTATACCTCACGTTCAGTTGACCAGAAATACGTCTGTTTTAATATAAAATTACTCGTCATTTCACTTTTACACAGCTACGTACATAGAAACATTCTTTTGCATAAACAATAACAATTACTTTCTTATTTAAAAAATATTTTACTTATTTTACTTAAATAATTTAAAAAATTTGAAAATAATATCAATTTGAAAGTTTCAAATTAAATAGAGATTTATACTTTCTGAAAGATAACACTTTATTTATTACAGTACTATATAAGTTCAAATTCACACGTGCTTAAAAAGTTAATTGAATTTGTTTTCCGAATTTTATGAAAATCATTAGCATTAATAATTTAATTACATACGCATTTTAATAAAAATTAATACATTTCACATATATATGCCTAATTCTGTGGCTACCCTACATAACTGAATACCTTTTTATGTTTGTGAGATATGAAGTTTTTATTTTCCGTTAAAACTAATATTATGAATTAATAAATTACTTATTAACCGACTCTTTCATTCATTAGAAAATGTATCTAATTTATAATTGTAAGTATATCGCATTATGCACTTAAAAGATAATCATTATACCGAACTTCTTAGTCCATGCACTTTCAAATAACTACCTTTCCCCTAAATATTCAACCGAAAAGCAATGAAAGCCCCCCAAAAAAACCGAAAGAATCAAACCCGTAATCACACAGCGTACCCGACTGCAGGAACGTTACACAGTCCTTCCATGCCATTAGCCCGTCGCGGCTGGACCACGCGCCGCAAACTCCTTTTCCCACTCTTCTGCCGGCGTGCTTCCACCTCTTTCCGCGACTCCTCTCTCTCCTCACACTGCACGCGTGTGCGACTCGGCTGCAGGCGATCGCCGAATATTCGCGGACCAGTGCTCGACGGATAAGCGCTTCGCGAGCTCCTCGCGTGTTGCAGTCTCTCCGAGCATCGTATATATTCTACCAGGATATATATATATATATATATATATATATATATATATATATATATATATATATAATCTCTGCTGCGTCACGTGGGCCGCCGCGGCAGGGCAGAGGAACGCGGAAGGTAGTATATACCTACGTACCTGTTAACTCGCGACCGCGCGAGCTGCTGCTGATGCTGCTGGTCGGTTGTTTGTACCGTTAGGAGTGCGCGCGTACGGTACAGGTGCTAACGACCAGGAGGAAGGACCACGACTGTGTACGAGTGACTCTCTGGAGGTCGAGTGCGCGAGCCTTTTTTTTTCTTTGTAGAGGAAGTGCTTGGTTATTTGCGTCGTTTTTTTGGTGCGGAGTTGAGGATTTTGAGGTGGATGGGTTGGATCGGAGGTGCGAGGATGGCGATGCGCAGAGCTGGTTGAGGGTGGAACGTGGAAACTGAAGGTGAGTTGGTATTTTGTAAGGGTGAGTTAACCCTTTCAAATCTTAATTTAATTTGACTATGATATACCACTTTTTCAAGTGTATTTTGACGTTTCATGGTCTAACTAAGAAAGAAGGACGCCCAGAGATTTATAATGATTGAGCCATTAAAGGGGAACGTATAAAGTTAATACCATTGTTTAGAGCTTGTCAAATCATGAATTTTAGAAAAAGAATTGACACCCTTAAGTGGTGGGAAAGTAAAGGAAATTGCGGTGAAAATTAGTAAACATAAATAGAAATTCCAGAGTATGAATAGACTTTTTAGATTGCTTTAAAGGGGATAAATCCATAGGTATTATTTTTTTCAGCTTTCCCCGCATTGAAGGTTATTAATTATTTTTATGAAATTAGTTTCTAAACGAGCTTTAAACGATGGAGTTGGTCTCATACGTTCCCTCGAGGGAGTCGCTATGGGCATCCTCCATTGAGTGATTTAGAAAAAAAATTTTTTTTTAATATATTCATGTATATATGTACGTATATGAGGAATTCCACAAGAAATCTGTACTTACAAGGAGAGGGCACATCCTCGGGGAAACGTAATTCAGTCAGACGTTGGGAGGTGTTTTCTGGTATCTAAAAATGAAGCCTAGTATCCGTAATTCATTCTAATGGGCCCTTGCTCTCGAGATACGAGGTAATTCACTAAAAATACTTGTTATTTTAATAAACAAAGATTCCTCTTCTTCTAACCATAAGTCTACAAGTTTTTTTATGGATAAATGTATAAAGATATTAATCTGATCAAAAGTTATTTACAATTGAAAATGGTGACCGAAACTGCATGAGTATTCATAGTGTTTATTCACTATTTTTGATCACTTATAACTTTTGATTTTGTTAATATTTTTAAACGCAGCACGTCTCAAATTAAAGCTTATTTTCTCTACTTCATATTCTATTGCATGAAAAACTTATTTGCACCCTCAAAAGTCAAGTAATTGTTATATCACTGATGATCGCTTTTAATCTATAATTCCCTATGCTAAATTCCCGTAAGAGAAATTGATATAAGTTTTAAAAAAGTTACATGGTCTGTTTTGCATGTTGTACATTTTTTACATATATTATATGATCTATAGAACGAGAAAAAAATGGTTGCAGAGGTGTACCTCCTCAACTTTTCTTTTTGATTAATTTTTGAATCGCCTAAGTGCAGATTTCTTGTAGAATTCCTCATATGTACATACATTCCTAGGACTCAGTATATAAATTAGAATTCATCAAATCAAGGTTAAAAAAATCGTTCCGACCGATAAATAATTATTTTCACATTATTCGAGTATGTCCATTTTAATGGACACGGGATCGGAAAGGGTTGAAGAAGTTCTTTTATAAAATTAAAGAGCATAGGATATTTTTAAACTTTGATATGTGTTGGATTGAATGGATAGTTGATAGCGTTACACTCAGCAGAGGTTCGTTTTGTTAGGAACGAATTTTCCTCTGAATCAAATCATTTTGTATCAAATAAAATTTTCAAATAAAGTTTGTTTATTCCCGACTTAATTATAATGGCCACTTTATTGACCTGAAATTGATCCCCTCTTAGTAATTTTTCAGTTTCTCTGGCTTTCTCTCTTTCTTTTTCAATTTTCAATAAATTCTAGGTCTTTCTGTGGGTATCACTTATCAAGTGAATAAAGTGACCACAGTTCAGTCGAATATAAAGTTCAATATGCAATTAACATGGGAATAAAGCCAATATACTCTCTTATTGTATAATATACTATTTAAGAATATGGGTCTTTGACAACAAGGGACAATTTTTCTAGCATAAAAACTTGTAGAGTTGTCAAAAGAAGAGGTAAATTTTTTCATTAAAATATCGTATATTTGAAGTAAAATACAACAATATCTCAAGAACAAAGACCCATTAGAAAGTATTATGAGTGCTAGATTTTATTTTTAAGTACCAGAAACCATTTCGTTAATTTTAATAAAAAATCGTTTCCTACAAGGTGAGCACTCTCATTTTACTTAAGGTGATGCTAAAGCGACCTGTCACCGACATATACACAGTACCACTTCTCTCATTCGATTATCAATTTTTAGCAAATATCTTTATGAAACGTTATTGTCCTAATAAAAAACAACTTTCCAGAGAGAGAATTAAAGCTTATTTTCTCAAAATATATTCTTATGTTATATGTTTTCTCAAGTATCTTTCATCAAAAACAACTTAACCCGGGTTAAGTTACTTTTGTACCCAACGCTTCATATATATACGTATGTAAAAATAAAAAGTATTTAAAAAATTTCAATTACAAATAAAGCAATACAAATAGTTTTGTATTCTATTTTTAGCTTTAATTTTTACACAACTAAGTTAATAATACATTTGTAAAATATATGAAGTAATATTAATATTGCAAGAGCAATATAATATTTCGGGATCTTTAAAACGCCCAAATATTCCGCATTTCTGGCCCATCATTCAAGGACCACCGTAATTAGTTCATAGTAACTATAGAGTTTTTGTGTATTTAAATATAGGCAGACATATTTTGATAATAATAAGCCTTACAAAATAATCACGTCCTTATCCATAAATTAAGTTAACATGAGAGGGTTAGAGACCAACATAAATTCATTAGTTACATGATTATTATATTATTGCATATAATAACAATATAAATGGAATTATTAAAACATTATAAATTAATAATAATCATTTTAAACAATAATTGACTATCAATTAAGATTTACATTTTTTTATATTATTTAAAATTTAAAAAAAGAATAATATAATGCATTATTAATATTTTTAATTTTTATATTCTTTTATCATGTGTAAAATGATATTTTAATTTAAAAAATTATACTCCAAGCCAAGCTAATGAACTTCTGAAGTTGTTAATTAACTCTATTGTTTTCGTGCAAGCTACGAGAAAAATTAAAATTTTATATTCATGGAAAATCGATCCATGAGAAACATGCAACCAATCTCCTTCCAATTAAAATATAACGTTTTCATTACATTTATCTTGTTACTGCGCATAAACTTATGATTAGATAATCCTAAATATTTAAATACAAGCTGTTGTTAAAAATTGATAATTAATTGTAAGAGACCTAAACAATATCCTTAATATTTTATTTTTTAAATTTTAATATTGTTATTATAAGTTCAAAATGCTGTATCGATAATAAAAATCATGAAGTTTACGTTATATTTAAGAAAATAAATAAATACATTATTAACTTACTGATATATAAAATAAAAATATTAAAGTACTATAAATGCAATAACAAGATATTTTGACTTTAAAACTGTATATACCAAATATTTGAACGTAAATTAATTTTTTTTACTTAATTCATTACTTGGAACAATAAAAAACATTCCGTATTGAGTGTATAACTCAAAATGTACCCAATGATTTGATTATGCACTAAAGACAAATAACTTTTCCTTTAAAATATCTTTGTATTTATAACTTTATCCAACGCAATAACTTTCAGTAACAAAATTATCAGTACAGCAAGTCATTAATAAAAATAAATACTCTCACTTTTAACATTGTCTCACTCCCATCTGCTGTAAACTTTAACAGAGTCGACAAATTCATTACTCCAAATTATATGAAATTAAAGTTCAAAGTCCATTTTAACGGCAAAACTTTTCCTACCGACGCACAAACTTTCCTTAATAACAATCCGACGTCTCGAGCGAGCGGCGAAGTCAAAGTGCTCGAGGATTAAACTCCGCTTCCCCGTGTCACGTCTTCTCCCCGCACAAACAAAAAGGGGCTGAGACTCCGAAAAAAGAAGAGCAAATGAGAAGCATCGACAGAGATAAAGAAAGAAAAAAAAGGGAAACTGGCACGGCGATCCGATTATTTTGGCGCTCCCAACAATTACGAACGATGTTCTTCTACGCCTTTCCTCTCGGAGCGATTGTGTCTGGTGTGTCGCGCGGAGAGAGATACAATCTCACGCGGTAATTAGCGTCGAGTGTCTCGTTGGCGCTTCTCTTCTTCGCGCGCTTCGTCGGGCTTTGAGGAGATGTGCAAATGAATTAAGGAGGACTGGTGTTCTTGGAATTAAAGAGCAGAATGAAAAACATGTACATTTGCGAATTTCGTGATCGTAACTTGTGCTCTTATTAAAATTACCTGTTCAATTAACGTCTGCCACATTAATAGACCAGCGCTTGTCAATTAATTTAAATATGTAAATTTTGTTACAAAGGTAAATTTTGTTGCAAAGGTCCATACTTAAAATGTCGCAATAAGTTAATTTTTTAATTATACTGAGAATCAATACAAAATAATTAGATCGCCGGTTTTATTTTTCCTTAAAAATCTAATTTTTTAAATTTTATACATCTCTATAGTTT